>CAXIPT010000003.1:161364-171524 GCA_964030475.1 Tethya wilhelma | reverse complement strand
ACACACACACACACACACACACACACAGAGAGAGAGAGAGAGAGAGAGAGAGAGAGAGAGAGAGCATGAGTGCTTATTACATGACATTGTACAAAATCTGAGATACACACTACATAACAATAGTGATGCAGACAATACAACTAGTACCTACCTTCTTAAAGTCAGTGCTGCTCTTAGCAAAGCTCCGAAGTGTGAGCAGTGGGAGGTGTGTAGGTAGGCGGAGCCTGCTGAAATACCACACGAGATTCCAATAAATGATTGGTCGATCTTTAACCAGTTCCTCTCTCTCAAGTGCCACAGATCCGTCCAATGAGATGAGAGTCTCCACCTCCTTCCGTAGGACAATGGGAGAGAGATAGGGAACCACCAGAGGGGGGCGTGGCTCCACGAGGGGCTGGAGGAAGAGATAATGAGTCATTACCACAGGGGCACCCCATTTTAGCAGTCACATTAGATCGAGTTGGCATATCTCAGCCTAGGAAGGTCGTATGAAGCTGGGATTGGTACCATTGTGATCAGCTCAAAGAGATCTTTCAAATGATATAGTTTTCCACTAGATTCATTTTTATCAAATTTCTCCGATACCATGAACTATAGCCCATGGTCAAGTGCGATTTTTTCAAAAAATGGCCATTTTTCAAATTTCAAAACAAACCATACTATTTTAAAGATCTCTTTGAGCTGATCACAATGGTGCAAGTCCCATCTTTCTACGACCTTCCTAGGCTGAGATATAAAGTACTAAAACACAAACTTAAGAGCATCTATTATCAATACAACATAACATACCTGTGTAGTTGGTGTCTGAGACTCCTCCCCTTGACCACACCCCTCTGATGATGTCACAATAGAACTGACTCCACCCACTTTCTCTTTAATTGGACGCACGGGAGCACTAGTTGACCTCTTGTGACCCCTGGCTCGCAACTGAGCAATATAACTAGATAAACCACCAACATCTGGGATGTCTTGACCTTTAAACTTTGTACTTTTGACCTGTCCATTGGTAGTAGGTACTTTAGAATCAGAATCCGATGTCTGATTCCCATCCTTCATTCCATTAGTGTGTCGTGCTGGGGAATTTGGAACGGAATTTGGTGAGTTTATAACTATGCCGACTTGAGGGTTCAAAGGTCGTGATGATGTCAAACTGGACTCAGTTATGGCCCTCCTATGCAGGGGGTCGGTACGAGAGGAGGGGGCGAGTAAATCACCTCGCGCCCCTGTTAATCTGTCTTCAGTATTACTGTCCATGGAACCTGTCAGGATGTTGTCATGTGACGCTGTTCTCGTGTGTCTGCGATCAGGAGACTTGGCTCGGAGGTCAAAGTCCACCTGGTCTTCATTTTCCTCTTTAATTGAAGTGGGTGGAACTAATTTGGAGCAACTGTCTTTTACATTAGGAAGAGCCTGTGCGTACATATCAGATGCAACTTAACGTAACAGGACACAATACTATTGTGAAGTTTTCTTAAATGTAAGTCCAAACTAACTATCAACAATAAAGACACAACCAATGGCTGCAGGAACTAATAATGAATCATATTATAAAGATGGAATTTAAATGGCAGCAAAGAGGTACAATAGCTACTTTTATCAGAGAAGAGAAGAGAGAATCACTTATTTCCATTTGCAAATATTCCTAGCAAAATAACCATGGGTTGTTGCTATAGAGGCTTAGAGCCATCTTTGTGGCAACAGGTCAATTCAACACAGATCACAACAACAACAATACCAACAACAAATGTTAATTGATTACAGACGCATGTAGATTCAAAACCCAGAACAGAGGATCAGAGAATTATCACAGCAGTTGGTGGTACCTACCTGTTTGGTGTGTATGGTGAGGGAGGCCACCATCCTATGGCCGCAGTAGGGACAGGAGGTCTTGTAGTCGCCCTCGTCCGTGCCCCAGCCAGACATGATCAGTTCATCGTACAACAGACACCTGCACATGGAGCACTGCGTACATGATGTCATCTCTATTTTTAGACTGGGGGAATCCCCTAGATTACCAGCAGGTACGACCCTGAAATAATGAAAAGATAATTAAGATTATGATAATACCACATGTGGAATACATGCATGTATTGCTATGTGCGCTACTGCCAAAATAAAATTTCCTAATCATGAAATTTTTGACAATCCACCAAATTTATTCCTGCAATATTTTGCGCTATAATAATATTATGGTACCTGCTGAGTCGGCGTATATGGGATGGCGATGAACTCTGACCTCCAGAACTGACGCTGACATTAGACCAGAGATCACTGCTAGGACCGCCAGAATCAGTCACATGACCTCTGGCACCTGGTGTGTGTGTGTGTGTGTGTGTTTTAGTAGGTTATAATAAAATTATTATAGTTGATGCTGATTTTAGAATATCTCAGCCTAAAAAGGTTGTATGACAATGGGACTTGCACCATTGTGATCAGCTCAATGACATCTCTCAAATAGTGTGCTTTTAAATTATTTCAAAGTTTGAAAATGGCCATTTTCTGAAAAGAAAATCACACTCGACCATGGGTTATGGGGTAAGGATTCTCCAGGTAAAGAATTATACGCAAAGAACAATCTCCAGTTAGTTACTCTAAAAAGAGATCTTCCACATTAAACATTACATCATACCTGAAGTGATATTGGTCAGTCTGTAGGAGCTCCCTTGATGAGTTGTCACATGTTTCCTCAACGTCAACCCCTCCTCCTCAGATAGAGGCCCCGCCCCCTGAGCCACACCCACCACATCGAGAGCGTTGATGGGCTTCCTACTGGACACGGAGCTCTTCCTGCTCCCACTGAGACTGAAGTCTACTTCCTCAAGCTGAGCAGCCTTCTTCTTGGGAGACTTGTCCTTCATGGTCTTGAGGTAGAGGCACACACAGACCACCGTGATGAGGATCTTCCATCTCCTGCGGCAGCTAGGCCACTCCCCTTCCAAGACGGCAGAGTTGTAGAAGCTGTAGGTGACAGCGTTTGGTTGGATGCCAGCTTTGATCATCTCGGAATAGACCCTGACTGCTAGTGCTGGTCTGTGGAGACGAACACACTGCTCCATCAGGATACGATAACAGACCTGGAGGGAGGGAGGGGGAGGGAGAGAGATAGTCAAAGAAGATATTTCAATTTCATTCTACTTCTGTTTGACTTGTAATAATATATGATTATTAGTGAGTTATAATTGGTCATGTTTGTGTTATAACTGGTTGTGCAACTTATAATTGATCATGTTTGAGAAGAACAGTTATAACACAAACATGATCAGTTATAACACAAACATGATCAGTTATAACACAAACATGATCAGTTATAACACAAACATGATCANTAAAACCATCATACCGTGATGGAAACCCAAGAACCTAAAACCATCATACCGTGATGGAAACCCAAGAACCTAAAACCATCATACCGTGATGGAAACCCAAGAACCTAAAACCATCATACCGTGATGGAAACCCAAGAACCTAAAACCATCATACCGTGATGGAAACCCAAGAACCTAAAACCATCATACCGTGATGGAAACCCAAGAACCTAATAGGACACAAATGACATTACTTGTACGTTTTACTACAAGAACTGTAGAGTCAGGTTTTGGCATTCTTATAATTATACTAAAAACTTGCACCATTGAATGAAATCAGCACAAAAGGAGTTTTAAAAACGAGACATAGATTACCATGTTTTATCAAAACCCTGAGATACGCAGATCAAGTTGAGAATACCTAGCTGTATTTATAACATGTGTCCAACTTACACACTGCCCCTGGGCGTTGGTGAGTGCAAAGGTCGAGAAGGAGGGGAGGGGGAAGGGTGTGTGTCTGTCCCAGTGCTCCACAGAGACTCCAAACGGGAGACAGAAGAGAGGAACGCTCTCGGGCAAGGGGAACTCAGGGTGGTCTGCCGAGGGATATCTAGAGAGAGAGAGAGAGAGAACAGAGTTGAGACGAAGTCTAATGATTACATTCCAGTCATGTGACCACAATACATTACAAAGGGAACTGATCACATGACCTTGCCAAAGCAGCCATGTATCATGCTGAGCTGGTATTATTCACATCTCACACATGTGACCATCACATGACCATTTTAAGTTTACCCTCTTCACTGATAGACCAGGTCGTGGGAGAAAATTGCATTGTGATATAAGAATGCAATTATTAATATTTTAATGTAACTTTAATGTAAACTTCAGACCATAATAAGAGCTAATGTCCTCGCAAGAGCAGCGTGCAGGAATTATACAAATTATATGCCTGAATAGTCTTTTACACATGAGTGGTTTTCAGGTATGTGGGATGCAGTAAACAAGCCACTTGGCAGAATTTATCAATGGCAGAATTCTCAATTCTTTTCCTTGTCAGTGATAAACTGTACATTCACAATCTTGCTCATTTAGTTCACCCTATAGGAGAGTCTTTGGAATGATTTCACAATTTGAAAAAATATATATATAGAAGTATAAACAATATCTACAATGAGCGTAGCAAGCAAAGTGAGCAACGCTCCTTGCTTGTCTATGAAGTTGCTGATGATGTTTTCCTGCAAGCATGCATGAGGCATCTGTACACATAATGCTGGGATAAGTGATTCAGTGAAAGGACAGCTTCCTCCACAGTTTAGAGAAAAAGTAGCGTATGAACACACGGACAGACACATAAAACTTTGCTTATAATAAGATGCTAAAAGTCATTATCTCTTAAATGCTGCTCAATACTAACTAAAGTGAACAAAATTATTCTACAAACATTTACAACACTTCCCTTGAGTTTTATGACAGCCATGTTTGTACCACACTGTACAGTAGGTTGTCATCATAGCTAACCATGTGTTGTGAAACTGTAACATGAATATCTAACTACCATCAAGAGCATGTAATATTCTTGTACTATAGTTACACACATAGTCATACAATTTAACTACAAACACTCGGACAGCTAGTACATCAGTCACTGGCTACTGGATGTAGAGCTCCAGCAGTTCAATGGGCGTGTCCTCATTATCAATACCCTCATTTCCACATATCCTAACTTCAATATCATCAGAGGTAGCCTCACTGACTGCCACAGAGAACCAAGGGGGGGAGTTGAAGGTACAATCACAGTCAAGCTGACAGCCCTCTCCATCCCAGAGGGGGTCTTCAATGTAAGGGTAGCTTGCGGTCTCGCAGAAATAGTCATCACCAACGAACGAAGGAGGAAATCTTTGAGAGGCACAAGGACACTGGGCACCAGCAGCAAAGGACCAGACGTGGGAGCGTGGATATCCACGGGTGATACTCACACCATCCAGATATATGTCGTCAATTTCACCACTCCCAGGAAACCCGTCAGGTGAGTTAAAATGGTAGCCTATAATCCTCCCACACACCTGGCTGTACTCACTGCCGTTGTTGACACGATAGACAGTGGAGGCACAGCTTCCACCAATACCGGTTGGATTGGTTGGAACTGGTCTCCCGCATGATCTTATGCCATTGGCCACATATTCACTCTCCAAAAATTCAGTCCAACCGTCGGGACAGTTCATCGTAGGATCAGTCATGTTGAGGAATCCAACACGATACCATCGGCCATCTCCACACTGAGGGAGAGAGAACTTTATGGCTTGTAGCTGCTCTTGAGCCGAGCTGCGAATAGCATCTCTAGCCATTTCTCTGTCAAGGTTGGCAGGACAAACTGACCCGTCACCAGTTGGAGGCAGAGAGACAGGGAGACTCTCTTGTCGAAATGAGACCACTGGCAGTAGAATGGTGGCAGCAGCTACCAGAGACAGCTGTAAGAATCTGATGTTCATGATGGCAGCTAACTTCAGAAAGAGAGAGAGAGAAAGATGTTATAGTGGACTACAATGACTTGGAAGCGCTCACTGAGTGCAGCGACTTTATTGAGGAATAGTTAAATTACCAAAGGTAATGAACCATAGCTAATGTGGAAATATTGGTGAGAATTTAATTTGGTGGTTTCGGTTGTTGAACTTGGCACAAAAACGTTGGCAGTTTACAAATTGCAATGCAATTATTATATGGTATTTTAATGTAATCTTTAGTGTAAACTTCAGACCATAATAAGAGCCAATCTCCTCGCAAGAGCAGCGTGCAGTGGTTTTCAGGCATGTGGGATACAGTAAACAAGCCACTTGGCAGAATTTATCAATTCTTTTCCTTGACAATGATAAACTGTACATTAACAATATTGCTCATTTAGTTCATCTATAGGAGTGTCCTTTGAATGGTTTCACAAGAAGCATAGATATTAAAAAAAATTACAAAATTATTCTGCAAATATTAACATCTCTACACGTACACAGATGGCTAGCTATGATGACAAGGTACTGTGTGATACAAACACCTACAAGCTGCACTGCATGGGGAGTCACTAACATCCATGGATGTGATGAAACTACACATGAATATCTAACTACCATCATGAGCATCTAATACTCTAACTACCACTAGATCTACACACATAGTCATAATTATATAAACTATCTCTCTACCGTATGGACAGTTACAGTACATCAGTAACTGGCTACTGGATGTAGAGCTCCAGCAGTTCAATGGGAGTATTTTCATTCTCAGTGGCTTCATTTCCACATATCCTAACTTCAATGTCATCAGAGGTAGCCTCACTGACCGCCACAGAGAACCAAGGGGGGGAGTTGAAGGTACAACCACAGTCAGAAATATCACAACCCTCTCCATCCCAGAGGGGGTCATTAGGGTAGAAACTTGGAATACTTATAGAATTGCCAGACTCACAGAAATAGTCATCACCCACAAAGGATGGGGGGGGAGAACTACCAGCACAAGGACATGTAAAACTGGCAGCAAATGACCAGACATGAGAGCGTGGACTTCCACGAGTTATACTGACACCATCGACATAGAAGGAATCAAGTCCTCTATTGCGAAATCCATCAGGCGAGAAAAAATGGTAGCCTATTGCCCTCCCACACACCTGGCTGTACTGACTACCATTGACATGATAGACAGTAGAGGCACAGCTTCCAACAGCTGAAAATGGTCGATCACATGCACGCACATTACTCTGTAAAAATTCGCTCCAAGTCCCGGGACAGTTTATCGTAGGATCGCTCATGTTGAGGAAACCAACACGATACCAACGGCCATCTCCACACTGAGGGAGAGAGAACACTATGGCTTGTAACTGTTCCTGAGCTGAGCTGCTAATGTTATTTCTAGCCATTTCTCTGTCAAGATCAGCAGGACAGACTGATCCATCACTAGTTGGAGGCAGCACCAATGGAGGGAGAGAGAGAGGAGGCTGAGATGAGACCAGTAGGATGGAGGCAGCAGCTACCAGAGACAGCTGGAGGAGGATCATGATGGTGGCCAACTTCTTCAGGAAGAGAGAGAGATGCAACAGTTGTTAGCGGACTGAGGTGATGCCTAATTGTAATGTATTGCCAAATTGCCAAGTGTAACGTGATTCTGTTTGACAGGTGCATCTGAAGATTGATGCATTTTCCACAAAGAAAAGAGAGAGTGGGAGCAATCGCACTGGGATATCAAAGAATGAAAATGACACGTGTGTTATTTTAAGCAAGTACATTAACCTTTGCTTTTACATTTTTGACTAATTTGTCAGTTGGGATGGAATTACTAGCTATAATATAAAGTTTCACGAGCATATCATGCAACTCACTCCAGATCAAGATAAAATGTGTGTTCTGATTACATGAAGCATCCGTGAATGGAAGGGGGGAAATGAAAAGAGGATTGCAATAGCCACAGTTCACAAAATTACACATCGTATAGTGGGGAGAGAGAGAGNAGAGAGAGAGAGAGAGAGAGAGATGACCCAAGACTCAATACACAGCACACCCTGTAGCATACGGTACCATAAAAATGGAATTTGAATAGATAAATAATTATGGTGGTCCTGAAGGTTCAAACTGATTTTGCTAACCAATTTTTTTATCTAAGCTATTTTTTATCCCTTCTAAGTGGTTATCTAAGTGATTTTCATCTAAGTGATTTTCTTTCAAGTCTAAGGCTAGGGCTAGGCATTAGGGGCTGGTGCTAGGGGCTAGGAAATAGAGGCTAGGGCTAGGCATTATAGGGGCTAGGAAAAATTGGCTAGGGCTAGGCGTTAGGGGCTAGGGCTAGGCATTATAGGGGCTAGGAAATATAGGCTAGGGCTAGGCATTATAGGGGCTAGGAAATATAGGCTAGGGCTAGGCGTTAGGGGCTAGGGCTAGGCATTATAGGGGCTAGGAAAAATAGGCTAGGGCTAGGCGTTAGGGCTTTGATGAAAAAACGGCTCTGATACAAAATCACTTAGATGAAAATCTCTTAGAGGGGTTGAAAATAGCTTAGATCAAAATCGGTTAGCAAAATCAGTTTGAACCTTCTGGGCCACCATATTATTATGTACAGTAGACACATGAAAATTAATGATCTATGACTGCACAAAAATAATTTGGGCTGTCCATTAACAAGACAAAAGTGCAGCCTCGTCCCCAGACCCTCCTATGCTACTATTGCTGATTTTTTATGTTGACGATTCTTTACCGCACAAAATTTATTTAAAGAAAATGGTAAGGATCCTCAATTTAATAAATACTAGCAGCACGTGCAGAAGGCTTGAAAAGAGAAAAAGATTCTACAAAAAAAATGACTACACATTTACATAATATTATTATGGCTATGGTGACAAATACTATTGCTGTACATGTATGTATGGTATACATTTTAGCAGCTATACAAACATTTTAGCTGCCAAAATCTACTGGATACAGACATCTATGGATGTCAAACAACCACCATATGAACCTCAATATATCTATATCATAAGAGTAGGTCTAGCTCCACTGCTACATACCAAATGAGTATCTAACTAGTAGGCATTAAGAGCATCTACATACTACTCTAGCTACCACAATATCTACACATATAGTCATACAATTTCACTACATGTCTGGACAAGTAGTACATCAGTCACTGGCTACTGGATGTAGAGCTCCAGCAGTTCAATGGGCGTGTCCTCATTTTCAGTGGCTTCATTTCCACATATCCTAACTTCAATGTCATCAGAGGTAGCCTCACTGAACCCCACAGAGAACCAGGGAGGGGAGTTGAAGGTACACTGACAGTCATTGCTGGTACAGCCCTCTCCATCCCAGAGGGGGTCGTCAGGAAAGAAGACATAACTCAACGTGGTTTCAGTGGTGCCAGACTCACAGAAATAATCATCACCAACAAATGAAGGAACTCCAACACAAGGACAGGTAGTACCTCTGGCAGCAAAGGTCCAGATGTGGGAGCGTGGATCACCATGAGTGACACTGACACCATCCACATAGATCGTGTCAATTCCATTACTGGTAGGAAACCCATTGGGAGTAGCAAACTGATAGCCGATAACCCTCCCACACACCTTGCTGTACTGACTACTGACAGGATAGAAGGTGGATGAACAGCTTCCAATGTTAGATGCTGGTCGGCCACATGTCCGTATATTACTCTCAGAAAATTCCCGCCAAGAAGTTGGACAGTCCATCGTAGGATTGGTCATGTTGAGGAAACCAACACGATGCCACAGTCCATCTCCACACTGGGGAAGAAACAACTCTTGTAGCTGCTGTTGAACTGAGTTGCTGATAATCTCTCGAGCCATTTCTCTGTCAAGGTTGGCCGGACAGACTAATCCATCACTAGTTGGGGGCAGCACCAATGGAGGGAGAGAGAGAGGAGGCTGAGATGAGACCAGTAGGATGGAGGCAGCCACTACCAGAGACAGCTGGAGGAGGGTCATGATGGCGGCCAACTTCTTCAGGAAGAGAGAGAGCTAGTTGTTGCAACAGTTGCTAGTGGATTGAGCTAAGTTGGAAGCTCAAGTACAGCTACCTGGGTTGAACAATGGTTACAGAAACAGCCCAATTGCCAAAGTAATAGTATATGATCGAAGTATATCTTAATAAATATCATAGTTATTGCTGTAAGTTGATTCTATCAAAAATGTAGTAAGAGTGAGTGCATTTGACACCCAAGAATGAAACTGAGATTTATTTTAATCATTTTAAGAATGTATTAATATTAACTCTGTACATTTTTGATAGTTAGTGTCAATAACAGTATTATAGAGTATAACTGCGTGGGCGCAAAAACCAATGTGGCTACGATGTGCTTGGGCAA
>CAXIPT010000003.1:128864-156364 GCA_964030475.1 Tethya wilhelma | reverse complement strand
AGAGAGAGAGAGAGAGAGAGAGAGAGAGAGAGAGAATCTGAAGGAGAGACACAAAAAGTATGTCATACATGAACCACGTGAGCCAACAACAGCAGCATGGTACACTGGATCAATGATGGAGTGGTGAGATTACATAATTTTCTGATATTTATCATAAAACACTCAAGTTATTAGACACCAAACATCTTGTCACAGATAATGAACACAGACCACCACCATCAGTACAGACAGATAGAGGCCTGTTTTACACCCTCATCTAACATTGAACATTGTAAGGAAATTGTACTATCTAAAGACTGGATGTGATTTCTAGAGTAAATACGAGAGTAAATGAGAGCATTTTGTGGAGAAAACAATGGTGAACAATGTGCAACCATTCAAATTGCTCTATCATTAGTTTCCATATGTGGACATATAAAAATGTATGTAAGGGATTACGTGTACAGTGAAAGCTAACACTAGACCACTCAGACACGCATGGGATGGAGCAATCACTGGTCTTAGGTAAACTGGAGGCTGTACACATATTGAGTGGGTAAAATTGCTTTTTAATTTTTGGGCTGTGTATACAGTACCGTAGATCGGGATATTTTCGCCGTTAAAAAAAATTTTCGCCACGTGCGCGAGTGGCGAAAATTAAACGCGCAAAAATTTAAAACGTATGGTGATCTTTACCAAATCGGTCAAAGTGGCGAAAATTAAACACGCGAAAATTAAACAAGCGAAAATTTATAGCGGCGAAAATTTCCCGATCTACGGTATATGTGTATCACACAGTATGCCCATATTTGGCACAAAAGGGAGTTTCCCTTGACTTGAGGGACTTTCCCTGATTGTTTATTTACAAAAATATACAGAAAACACTTCGTGTGACCAACCATTGCCTGCCATTTTAGAGTTGAAAATGTTGTTTTAATGACTGGCTCCTTCAGAACATACTTTGTACATACACACACTTGGTCATACAAAAGCTGGTACTTTGGGTTTTGATGACTTTGGTCAAAATGGACACTGAGATACATATACCTTATCAAATGGATCATGGAACTAAGCACACAGTGAATGAAAAAAGGGATACCCATTGCTCTAACATCACAAGATGTTACAGACAACCACCACCCACTAACCAGAGATGCCTCACCTTGCCAGTAGCTCTGGTGTGTAGGCTACAGAGAGAGGCTGGACCTGGCTGGTCCTGTAGCACAGGTAGAGAGAGGGGCCCAGGAGACTCTTGCCCAGGTCCAGGCTGGTGAGGATCTTGTACCTTGGGGGAGGTGTCTCCCCCCTCCCTATCACACACAGACCTGTATTGACAGTGTTGAGTACAGACATTACCCAGCTGTCAGGTCGACCTTTAGACTGTATTTCACGAGTTATTTACCTTCAACGGCTGGTGTGTCTGAGGAGGAGAGTCACCTGGACTGCGCTACAATTAGAAAGAATGCTGACGAAGCATGCGGGTTGTCGACCCATTACCAGATATATGCAAAGGCTGAATGACAATTTGGGCAGCTTCTCTCAGTGTAGCTGTAGACTTTCACTCTACCAGATACATCTCAAACTTAATTTGCATTATGTATTTTAATCTGTGTATGCAAACTTTGCACCTAATCTGTGATAATAGAACTAATTACAAATAATTATTAATAAGATGATCAGTCACAAAAACATACCATACATGTGCATACAGTCAGCACAGAAATCTAGACTTATCATATGTTCTTAAAGAATACACAATTATAATGCGTCTGACGTGAAGATGCCTCTTAGGAATAGGGGGATCCCCTTCTCCTGACATCATGTAGGCATTGGAAGGACTCACAGGAACTATATATCATTGAGCTGGACTGGAGGAGCTGAAAGAAAAGAGTGAAATCATAAAATAAAATGCTCTAATAGATCTGTCGACCTCCTATTACTAATAGTAATTACCTCGGGTTGAGTTCAATTTTTTTGTCTCTGATAATCTCCTCAGCAATGCCTGTCTGTCCAATCTCCATTAGTTTGTCAGCCAGTGTCCTCCATGTTAGAATGTCACCTGACCTTTCTTTGACATAATCTTGTTTTAGTAGCCATGCCATCACCATGTCATCAGGAAGGGTCTTCATATCCCTCAGATTGAACATACTCAACCCCAGTGCCCCACCAAGATGTTTGATCTGGTCTACATCCAACTTCTTCAGGTAATTCACAATGTCATATCCATCACACTCATCTGGGAAGAAAGGGAAGAAAAACTTTGTAAGTGACATAATTATACATCATCATGTGTGCAAATACAAACTGACAATAATAGCTGTGATGTCAATTATTCTCTCTTACACACAAAATTTATAAACCAACTCACTGATTTCCACAATCTGATCACCACTGTGTCTCTTTGGATGAGGAGTGACCTCTGAACCCTAATAGCAGCACATCACACATCAGTACATAAATCTAGTGTATAAACATTCACACAATAACCAGCTAGTGTCACTCACTTCAGGAAGATCTCTCTTTCTTGTAGAGGGTGTGGCAGATGGGTTGTCATGACAACCATCAGCATCAGGTTCTGTACAGCCCCATAGGCACACAATAAATAAAAAGGGACAAACACAAAATACGCTCTGACCTTTCACTGTGTCCAACCAAACAGAGCAATCAGATGGTAGAATTGAAGATACTTTTGTTCCAAGAGATACACAAAGCAAGACGTGATGCTCTTTGCTTTTGATCAGACTAGCAGGATGGTGGCCATTCTTCTTGACACAGTCTGAGTTCTGACAGTAGAAGCTGAGAGAATGGTCAGCATCTGAAGTGAGCTTCATCTCAGACGATATCTTCTTTAACCCTTTCTCCACACAGCTGCGGATCTCAAAACACACATTATGAATTGGGTACATTAAACTTTCAGAGTCAAAGAAACTCCATTTCTCCTCGCGATAATGAACCAGCTCCAGGTAGGTGGGGTGGACCTTGAGTGAGATGATGTCAAACACGTATGGTTGAACGAGAAAGGACACTTGGTCTCGGAAGATGTGATCAGTCCGAAGTTCCCATTTCAAGTCAGAGAGTAGATACACAATGAGAGCTCCAGCAAGGCCTTTGGGGCAGTAGCCACATTTGAACGTTATCAGTAGAGGAGGGGTGGTTGAATTCTGGGTGAGAGGATGAGACACACACATTTTAGAATGAGTCAGAACACAGGGGATGAAATATTTCTGGTGACCATCTTCTGTTTGAAATGGAGCAACTATTCTAAGATGTTGCAATAGCTTGAGGAATTTCTCTGGTGTAAGAAGGCTTTCAGATTGGCTAGCTCTTTCTAGATCTTCAAACGTAAATATGCCTTTGTGTTTAAAACTATCACAGAGATACTGATGGAAATTATCCAGTGTAAATGTCTTCACAATGAGGTGAGTGACATGGTCAAACAGCACCTGAGGATCTCTTATCACGATGTCATCGAGACCATCAGTGGGGAAGTGACGAATCAGACCAATCTTAGTGTGAAGAAACCAGAGAGCGTGATTCAATTCCTCACTAGTGGATATTCCACAATCTTTAGCAATAGCGAAACATTGTTCGTAACTGATGATACGATCTTTCATCATTTTCTGGCGAAGAACAAAGCTGAAGATTAACCAGTTTGAGGGATAGCTCATTTCAAACTCACCACGACCTATAACTCGTGCAACACTTGATCTTATTTTTTCAAAGTCAGATTCATCCTCAGAGAAGTTATTGACAGTGAAGATGAATTGAAATTTGCTGTATGTTTCTACCAAGCCTTCACGGTAGTGGGCAGTGGACTTGATGACCTTCTGAAGGTGGTCGTCAATTTCCTTGATCTTTGATTCAGCAGTACCTGGCTCAAGCTGATCTTTGTGTGTGCCAACAATAAGGACTTTAGGTTTGAGTGGACGACTCTTTGTCTTTGAACTATCATACGTAAATGTGCCCATTGAAGCTACACTGGCGAGGGTTTGAAGAATAGCCTCCTCTAGAGTGAGTGTTGATTGATAGGGGTCTGACCGTCCACCTTCAGGAAGACGATAATCCATCGTGATTTGCTGACAAAGGTCTTGATTGAGAGGAAAGATGATGAAGAAAATAGAAGGTCCAGACACCAACAGTGGTAGGACCTCTTGGAATTCCATTTGTCCTCCTGTATCAGTGAGATAAAGTTGCCAAGAGTTCTTGAAACGCTCTTGAAGTTCTTCAAGCCTTCTACCCTTGATAGCCTCTCTGAACACACCTCTAGGTGCTACATATCCTGATGGTGGTGGCTGTTTAGAGTTGTTGGTAGTTTTACTTGTACTTGGACTAGGTTCCTGTGGACTGAGTGTAGGAGCTACTTGTATGTCTTCAGCAGGAGTCATATGGAGAGTGATTTGATTGGCAGGAGTAAGGGGTGTGGCAGGAAGTGGGTGTGGTCTCTTGGTGGATTGAGATGATTTCATATCGTAGATCAGTCTTGTGGCTTCAATATCATACGATATTTCTCTCCAAATTGCTGAGTCAGCACTCACAGTCGTGGAATAGGACTTTTTTATCACTCCAACTTTAATGACTTTTTCAGCTACTCCAGTGCTAGGTGATTCAATGCTAGGCATTTCACCTTTCAGTCGTTTCATCAAGGAGCTCTTTCCAGAGCCAGCTGGGCCTACGAATGCTATGTGACCTACAGTGTGTTCAAGTTCACCCTTTTCTCTTATTGCTTGCTCTACAGCAGCAAGATGATCAGCTTCATCTAATGCTTCAGAGTCATTACTTTCTTTCTTACTGTCCTCCTCTTCATCACTTTCTATCTCACTGTCCTCCTCTTTGTCATATGTTCGTAAGTGATTACCTACAAGAGGAAAGTGAATGAATTCTCACTATTGAATGTATAAACAGAGTCAGTGTATATACTTACCAAATAGCTGGTCCATTTCCTTTGCCAAGTCTCTATCAATGATTTTCACAGCTCTTATTAGTGCCCTCCAAGATGGACGAGGATCATTCTGTTGTGACCAGGTTTTCAT
This sequence comes from Tethya wilhelma, assembly GCA_964030475.1. Lineage (NCBI taxonomy): Eukaryota > Metazoa > Porifera > Demospongiae > Tethyida > Tethyidae > Tethya > Tethya wilhelma. The sequence goes on along the minus strand of CAXIPT010000003.1, from coordinate 151,355 downwards.
CACTGCTTCAAGACGACCTTCCTCTTTACTAGCAGAGCTGTGACATTGGTTTAGAGTGGTCCCCTTCAAACCAAGATGCTTCCCTAGTTCCCTCCACTTGTGAGCTATTGGCTTGAGCATTGCAATCAATTGAGGTATCACTGCTGACATCAGCAAATCAATCATTTCATGACTCTTAGCCATGTCCATGGCTGTCTCTCCATTTTTATATTCCAAATCAACTCGGGCACCATGGTTTAGTAAGAGTTGGGCAACTTCTACATGTCCTTCATCACTAGCCGACATCAAAGCAGTCCATCCATAACTCGCCTGTAAGTCAACCTGGGCACCATGTCGTAACAATAGTTCAACAGTTGACTTGTGTCCATGTTCACTTGCTCTCATTAACGGACTCAGTTCTCCTTCATCCCATATATCTACTAAACTGTTAACATTATATCCTCTGTTGATAAGAGATAAGACTAAAGAATCATCTCCTCTCTTACAAGCTCCAACTAGAGCATGGTCTAGTCCAACTTTAGCACCACGATCCATTATAGCTTAGCAATGTCCATTTTACCACTATCACTTGCCTCCATCAATGCTGTCTCTCCTTCATTGTTCTGTAGGTCCACCTCAGCACCATGGTCTAACAACAGTTTGACTGTAGACATCTTTCCATTAGCACTTGCTCTCATTAACGGACTCCATCCATACCTAACTAAACTGTTAACATTGGCTCCTCTGTTGATAAGAGATAAGACTAAAGAATCATCTCCACTCTCACAAGCTCCAAGTAGAGCATGGTCTAGTCCAACTTTAGCACCACGATCCATTAATAGCTTAGCAATGTCCATTTCACCACTATTACTTGCCTTCATCAATGCTGTCCTTACTTCATTGTTCTGTAGGTCCACCTCAGCACCATGGTCTAACAACAGTTTGACTGCAGACATCCTTCCCAAAAAACTTGCCATCATTAATGGACTATACCCACTATTCGATATACCATTAACATTGACTCCTCTGTTGATAAGAGATAAGACTAAAGAATCATCTCCTCTCTTACAAGCATCAACCAGCTGTTCCACCATTGAACTACACAGGAAGATATGAACACACACAATCATGTCATAACAGTTATATCATCACATGGAAATGCAAATCACAGTCACATACTGAGTTTGATCTTCGAACTTTTCTGTGAAGTCAAGTGATCGGTTGTCTGGCTGTGGAGTGGAGTGGCCACTCTCAATGTTAGGGCCCCCCAGCTGTGTGTTGGTGGGTGTGGCCAGTTGAGATGATGGGACAAGAGGAGGTATTGGTGGTTGATGGCTAATATTACCATGGTAACCAGGTGGTGGGAGGGGCTGAAAGAATGATGGTATCACATGACCACTTCCAGTCCATTGGGGTGGGTATGGTTGAGGGGGTGTGGCAAAGTTACTAGGGTATTGGCCCATGAGAGGATATCCATAATAATTATTATTATAGGGGTGGGGTTGATTAGGATAGATTACTGGGTAACCAGAAGTAGGTGTGGCTCCATAGAGGGTGTGTGGCTGTCCTGGGGGATAAGTGACGAGGAAGGGACTAGGGTGGTTAGGAGGAGGGGGTGTGGCTCCATATGGTGGTCCCTGAGGGTGTGTCATGACTGGTTGTAGCCTAGGATCCACTGGTCGTGGAGTGGAGTGGCTCTGAGGTGGTCTAGGCTGGCTAGGAGTGAGCCTGGTCTCATCACTGGAGGAGGGACCAACACTAGTAGAGTCATGGCGGCTGCTAGACTGAGGAGAGTGGGACATTCTCTACACAGGGAGGGAGGGAAGGCAGGGGGTACAACCTTATGACTGACTGAATTATAATATACACTATAGGATAAACAGTAAAACTAATTAATACCTGATTTATACAGCTGAGGATCTTTGACCTTTCAAATCTCTGGGCTCGCTCGTCTCTGGGCATGCTCTTATGTTCAATGTTTATTCATTACGTCATCACATATGCAGGGACTTCCCCATGGGCACGCATTTATTATTACTTACGCGCATGAGAGTCAAAGCAGTCCTGTATTGACTTTATGACATTATTTTTATTATAACCATCAATCAGATTACAATTCTGCATTTGTTTGAAATTCACTACACTTTTGTACAAAGAATAAACACCATCAATTAATGTCCAATTAGTCCAGGGGCCTCCCCACTGATCACCCCCTCCTCCTGATGTAGACGTAGATCTCCTCCTCTGGTTCTGTTACGAGACCATGGACCTGTTTGACCTTTTGACCTTCCACTGGGACCACCATGAGGTGGGCCAGTAGGATGGAGGTGAACACACCCACTTCAAAGTAGGAGAAGAGATAACCGGGACACTTCCTGCGGCTGGGGACACCAAAGGGACAGAACTCCAAACCACGCCTACCATCACCAGAGAAACGATCAGGGTTAAAACTGAGAGAGTGTGTGTCAGAGAGAGAGAGAGAGAGAGAGAGAGAGAGAGAGAGAGAGAGAGAGAGAGAGGGAGAGGGAGAGAGAATAATAAGCAATATTACTATGATTTCATTCATGTTAAATAACCTCTTGAAATTGACAATTTGTTAACATTAAGCAGCGTATGTTTGACTGTATTACATTATGAAGCTCCTAGACAAGCTAGTAAATCGTTGTTTACTTTTTCATGCAAACAGCTAGCTATATGATGTCACTTCAACACATTTCATTTATGCTATTTGACCAGCCTACAATAATCAGTTTTGGAATCCTTAATTCAATTTATCAACAATTATACTGTCCAATATTAGTCATTTTTGCCACAGAAGTAAATGCTATAAACCATAGCCATTTCTCCATGTATTAAAAGTGGCACAACTGACTCGGACTCGTGGTTTTAACTTCAACAAAGTTTTACAACATTATTATCATGCAGATGAACAGTATCAACTCTTTTTTTGGAGAAAAAATGGGAGAGAACTATATATCCCCATGCCACTGGAGGGACTCGAACCACCTACCCATGGGTTGGCAGTCAGAGTCATTGGTGAACTAGCCACCAGGCCACTTTCATGGCCTGAAATTAGTCACTGTTTTTGTAATGTAATCACAATAATTAATGCTAAGTGTCCCAACTGATCTCAAGAGATATAACATCACACTCTCTTTGCCTCACGTCTCAATCTCCTTCCAGGAGGTGTGGTTCTTAAGCCCCACCCCCAGGGCGTGGATGACGGGGGTCCTAGCCTTGATGCTGTGACCACACACCACGATGTCAGTGTTGCTATAGCGAGCAGCGTACGGAGCCAGGGTGCTCAGACGGAGGGTCTCATCCATCACCTGGCGAAGAAACCTGTGGGAGAGAGAAAGATTTAGAATATTTGACTTAATATCTCAGTCTAGGAAGGTTGTATCAAGTTGGGACTAGCACTATTGTGTTCAACTCAAAGAGATCTTTCAAACGGCATTGTTTATTTCAAAGTTTTAAAAATGGCCATTTTTTGAACGTAACTATGGGCAATACATAATTCATGGTATGGACAAATTTACTAAAAATGAATCTAGTTAAAAAAAACTATATCATTTGAAAGATCTCTTTGAGCTGATCACAATGGCGCTAGTCCCAGCTTCATACGACCTTCCTAAACTGAGATATACTTAGTTATGTTGTACAGTAATACAAAATTATTCCATCTCACAGAGATGGGAAATCCAAGATCTAAGAAGTGTTATATCTCAGCCTAGGAAGGTCATATAACAATGGGACTTGTACCATTGTGATCAGCTCAAAGAGATCTTTCAAATGATGTAATTACACTTTACAAAACTAATTTTAAACATCAACGTACGTGTCATTTCTTCCAGCATACTCCTTGAGCCTCTCTCCTCGTTCACCTTTGACCTCTTCATCAATCTCTGCCCTGAGGCGGTCCTGGGAGGCGGGGTTTTCAGCGAGGTACCACAACATCCATGTGAGGAGATAGCCTGAGGTGTGGAAGCCACCCACCATGAAACTGATCATGTCCGAGACAATCTGAAGGAGAGAGAGAGAGAGAGAGAGAGAGAGAGAGAGAGAGAGAGAGAGAGAGAGAGAGAGAGAGAGAGAGAGAGAGAGAGAGAGACATCTGAAGGAGAGACACAAGAAGTATGTCATACATGAACCATGTGAGCCAACAGCAGCAGCATGGTACACTGGATCACTGATGGAGTGGTGAGATTACATAATTTTCTGATATTTATCATAAAATACTCAAGTTATTAGACACCAAACATCTTGTCACAGATAATCAACTCAGACCACCACCATCAGTACAGAGAGATAGAGGGCTGTTTTACATCCACATCTAACATTGAACATTGTAAGGAAATTGTATTATCTAAAGACTGGATGTGATATGTAGAGCAAATAAATGAGATCATTTCTCAGAGAAAACAATGGTGAACAATGTGCAACCATTCAATTTGCTCTATCATTAGTAGACATATAAAAATGTATGTAAGGAAATATGTGTACAGTGAATGCTAACACTAGACCACTCAGACACACATGGGATGGAGCAATCACTGGTCTTAGGTAAACTGGAGGCTGTACACATATTGAGTGGGTATACACATTACACTATGTATATCACACAGTATGCCCATATTTGGCACAAAAGGGACTTTTCCTTGACCTTGAGGGACTTTCCCTGATTGTTTTTTATGAAAGTATACAGTATACACTACAAGTGTGTGTGTGTGTACAAAGTACAGCCTTCATATACTGCCTCAACCATGGACACAAGTGTGTGTTAGAGAGAGAGAGAGAGAGAGAGAGAGAGAGAGCTATTTTAGCTGTAATAAATGAACTACACAAGTTATGATAAATTAACTAATCAATCAATATGGTACCTTGTCTTCAGAGTCGTACTTCTGTAGCATTGCATCAATGAAGGGGATTTCCCTCTGCCCCGCCCCCTCCCTCCTACTGCGGATGATCCTTGTGACACTATCAGTCATGATCTTCTTGTTCCTTTGAAACTCCACCTCTCTTTCTTCATCAGGAGGAGTGCCAGCAATACGAGTCTGAGGGGGAGAGAGAGAGAGAGAGAGAGAGAGAGAGAGAGAGAGAGAGAGAGAGATGCAACAAGATTTAAACTAAATTCACAAAATAAAAAATTCTCTACAGATTGCTAGGAAGAAACGCATCAACCACGTATAATCGGTTAAAGTTTCTCAAATCAGTGAAAAACTGTAACAGTCTTAGACAAACTGAGATATCTCTCTCAAGCCCTGGTTTACCTCCATCTCCCTCCAGCACTTGTGGTAGGCGGTGGCCAGCTCATCCAGCTGATCATCATCCTCAAAGACGTCTCCAAGACACGTCCTAGTGATTCCTTTTATGGTCATGGGGAAGACCTCCCTCATTATAGCAATGTGTTGGTCCGGAGGGAAGGTCGACCAATGGGAGTCAGCCTCCTGGAATTAGAGAGGTAATAAATAACGTTAGTTTCACCAACACACAGATCATTGAAAAACATTTCATAGATACTTTTATATCAATTTATGAGTTATAATACGAAAGATTTTATATCAATTTAGGCACTTGAGAAAAACAAGCAGTATTTAAAATGGACAATGAGACAAACTGTCAGACTCAATCCATCCATCCATGTTGTACCCTGACCTCAGCTATCTTGACAAAGATGGGGAAGTAGTCCTTCAGCTCCTCTCCCTTGAGGGTGTGGTAGAGACACCTCTGTCTCCCCTCCCAGTCTTCATCATTGGCATACTGGATGCTGGCCGCTCCAATCAGAGGCTGGAACGGCAGGAACAACTCCACTGGGTGTGTGGGGGTGAGGGTGTGAGGGTGTGAAGATGTGAGGGTGTGATTGTGTGTGTTATGAGTGTGAGTGTGATGGTGTGTAGACGAAATCTACAGGAAATTGAAAAATTGGCTATGGCATTAAGTGCTGAGTCAGCAAGCAGGTGCATCATGTGATCAAATTCCATTGCATTGTATTATAATCACATGACTTGCAGCTTATCATTATTATTACCTGGTCTATTGACAAGTCTCACTGTCTCTTTGAATGCCTGAGGGCTGCATACACTAACGACATGGGTCTTCCCCCAATAGAATGATGTCATAGGGACTTTCCCATTGTCGTGGAGATGAAGCAAGTACTGATGTAAACTACCGTGCTTGGACAGCTCACCAAGATCACCAAGTCTGAGAATTTCAATTTTGTGAGAAAGGACAGGAAAAAAAATAATAAAATGAATGCCTTTAAATATTTGATCTGTTGTCAAGCATAGCAAAAGCAGCAAATATACATATTAAACTTCAAGTATGAAATTAATCTTAATGACCAGGGACTTACTCCTTATTAGCAGGGGGTGTGGTCCACCTAGGTATGGTAGCATCAGTAGCTGTAGTGCCAGATGTCTGGAAAAAATTAAATAATTTCCAATATAATTCAATATTGTGCTTGTATCATAACCACACAGTTGTAAGGTACAGCATTCCCTGTACACCATCAAAGGAGGGACTGCCCCTGGTAATTAGTAACCTAACAACACGGGTTTTATTGATGCATTATCTACATCATCAGAGAAGGCATCTCATTGGTCAGTGGTGGGTATCTGGCTGACAAAGTTGGAGCTATTTGCCAAACGTAGCTAGAGGGCATGAAATACCTCACATCTAACACAGCTGTAAAAACTGAAATGATTTACTTACAAAAAAAAACCTGTTTACCTCTGACTATTTACGTGTAATACAAACTGTTTAACGCTTCAATTGCAGCCAACTGATTCTAGTGTAAATACAACTGACTAATTGACACACAGGTGCTGAAGCAGCAAGAAAAAAGAATGATCCATACACCTCAAATCATTCCAGGCTGTTTGACTAGGTATTAAAATAATTTTGGGGGGTCATTTTATTTGTTGCTAGTACATAAAATGACCTCCTCAAAAGAGATAATGTTTTTGTTGACAACTACAAAGACAATCTGCATTAGCTAGCTTAGTCAACAAGAAGAAATGATCAGTAAAACTTGCTTTTATCTCTTACTTTCTTGAAGAAGCCGTTCACCCAGAGGTAGACCAGAATCACCAGGAGCCCAGCCACAGCCGTGAAGGCAAAGATCACAAAATCCAACATCTTCAACTGGAGAACGTCGCGATACATTGTCACACCATAGACAAGACGCTTGATAGACTTCTTTTACATGTCACACTGCACGGGTTCAAAGGTCAACACACGCTCGGGACCATTATGTAATACTACGCATGCGCAGTAGGACTTAGTCGTGTCAGCAGAGCGACCACGTGGCCATTGCGTGTTGATTGCGCAATAGCTAAGGGCATTTATATTACGCAGAGCTCTGGCATAGTTTTGACCACACAAGCTTCAGCTAGTGCGCTGGTAAATCCGTCAAAATGGTGAGTCTATGGTACCCATCCTGTGTTGCTGGGTAGTGTAATGGGTAGAATATTGGTGCATTTTATTGGGGATGTAATTTTTTGGCGTTCTTTTCATGAAATACGTTGGGTGAAAATTGCTACTTTTTGACCATGTGCTCGCACTAATTTGAACCATTTACACACACACACTCTCTATCTATGATACAGGTTAACTTTACAATAGACCAGGTACGTTAAATGATGTGTGTTGGTCTTATCATTGACACTGAAACTGTACAGTTTTTACAGCTGTAAAGAAATACCACTATTTTCTGTGTATACACATACAGTGGACACACACATACCGTTACACATGTGTGTGCCATAAATATGGTGTATTATCTCTCATTATTGTCATACAAAACCACGTGCTCCTACTCACAAAAGATTGTATAATAATTTGTCGTATAATTTTTACACTCTCTCTTCCCCCCCCCCCCCTTCCCTTAGGTCCGTGCTATCATGGACAAACGTGCCAATATCAGGAACATGTCTGTGATAGCTCACGTGGACCACGGCAAGTCCACTCTCACAGATTCCCTCGTCAGTAAGGCAGGGATCATTGCAGGGAGCAGAGCGGGAGAGACAAGGTTCACAGACACCAGGAAGGACGAGCAGGAGAGATGTATCACCATCAAGTCAACGTGAGTGTGTGTGTGTTACTACATGAGAGGGTACTTACTGTTTGCAAGGGTTTGGAGTTTAGGATTTTATGGTATTACGATTATTGAAAGATGTGCTTTAGTTTTGTGAAAAATCTTTGGTGTAAAAGGAATCCAGTCCACTGCACCTAAAAGGGAATATAGTTTATCTACATTAGAGTGGTCTTATTTTAGTGCTAGTTATGAACATGAGAATGTCTGTATTGAGAACAATGTGTGATTGGAAGAATTAATTCTGTTTATATTTGCAAGAATGTTGTTTCTGTTGTGTTAGTTGTGTCCATCTATAATCATGAAACTCATTCTCTCTCTCACACACACACACCCTCACACCCTCACACACACACACACACACACAGTGGTATCTCCCTCTACTATGAACTGGCCGACAAAGACATGGGGTTCATCACCCAAGAGAAGGATGGCAATGGTTTCCTCATCAACCTCATCGACTCCCCCGGCCATGTGGACTTCTCCTCAGAGGTGACAGCCGCTCTTAGAGTCACTGACGGAGCACTGGTCGTGGTGGACTGCGTCAGTGGTGAGTGGTGTGTGAGGGTGTGAGGGTGTGAGGGGGTGAGGGTGTATGAGTGTATGTAAATTAACTGAATAAGTTATAAAATTTATTTTTCTTCTTTCAAATTACGAAGATCATCATTCCATTGTCATGTAGGTTGGTTTTTGTCATTTTTTTGGTCTGGTTCAATTCACACACACACACTTCCTGTCTGTTGACCTCGTTCCATTGGAGGTCATATCTGTGGTTAGTACCACATCCAACACAGCTATCACATACCATGGGAAGTTCATCTTGTTTGAGAATACTTGTGGAAAAAATCGAATAACTTTCCAAGTATCTTACCATTTTCAAAATTTCAAGCACCATTGGAAAGTGCTCGTTCTCCCCATTCTTTCAATTGCTTTTCCAGCTTCCTACGCCTTACCAGTCAGAAGTTAGCTATTTTGTCCTATAAGAACAAAAAGTAATGCATGAATCTCATTATTTCACTTCCATCGGCTTTTTTTTCCACCCAGTGAATGTAAAATTGATAAGTAGTTATTGTTTCGGATCACTGTGGTAAAACTTAACAAAGTACCATTGCTAACCTTTAACCCCCCCCCTCTGTAGGTGTATGTGTCCAGACGGAGACTGTGCTGAGACAAGCCATCGCTGAAAGGATCAGACCGGTCGCCTTCCTCAACAAGATGGACAGGGCTCTCCTTGAGCTACAGTTAGAGAAGGAGGACCTCTATCAGACCTTTCAGAGGATCGTGGAGAGTTTGAATGTCATTGTTGCTACGTATGCTGATGATGATGGACCCATGGGAAACATTATGGTGAGGAGATTGTGTGTGTGTGTGTGTGTGTGTGTGTGTGTGTTTCAGCGCTCTTGAAAAGGGTCTTCCTTGATAAGACATTACCATGCAGCTATAGTTGTTTAGCACATTGAGTGAGCATGACTATATCCAGCTCCTTGAAAAGGTCTTTATTGAATGATTGGGACATTATTTTACCAGCTGTTTATAGTGCTGTGATATTATTGGCACTGTTGTAGCTACCTTGGGTTCAGTGTATTGTTGTGCCAGTAATTCTGTGATGTAAGTGTACAATAGGCTTGGCAGCTGTAATTGCATTCCTTCCCGAACAAAGAGATTCCATTCGTGATTGTGTTAGCAGTGAACTTGTGCTGATTCTCTCTCTCTCTCTCTCTCTCTCTCTCTCTCTGTGTGTGTTTCAGCGCTCTTGAAAAGGGTCTTCCTTGATAAGACATTACCATGCAGCTATAGTTGTTTAGCACATTGAGTGAGCATGACTATATCCAGCTCCTTGAAAAGGTCTTTATTGAATGATTGGGACATTATTTTACCAGCTGTTTATAGTGCTGTGATATTATTGGCACTGTTGTAGCTACCTTGGGTTCAGTGTATTGTTGTGCCAGTAATTCTGTGATGTAAGTGTACAATAGGCTTGGCAGCTGTAATTGCATTCCTTCCCGAACAAAGAGATTCCATTCGTGATTGTGTTAGCAGTGAACTTGTGCTGATTCTCTCTCTCTCTCTCTCTCTCTCTCTCTCTCTCTCTCTCTCTCTCTCTCTCTCTCTCTCTCTCTCTCTCTAGGTTGATCCCACTAAAGGTACCGTTGGGTTTGGCTCCGGTCTCCATGGTTGGGCCTTCACTCTCAAACAATTTGCTGAGATCTACTCAGAGAAGTTCAAGATTGAGACTCCTAAGCTCATGAAGAGGCTCTGGGGGGACCAGTTCTACAACCCCAAGGAGAAGAAATGGGCCAAGGCAAAGACGGCTGATAACGTGCGAGGCTTCTGTCAGTTTGTGCTAGACCCCATTTACAAGGTAGGTGTGGTTACATTCATTGTGGGTGCAGTCTCATTGTACCTAGATTTCTATATGGCTCTTATACTTTTGCTATTTTTGGTGCTAAAATGGTTTATTTTGCTTACAATTTTTATCTAACTTGCTATCAAAAGTGCAATTTCTTTAGTGAAAATTTCATACATGAGATGTTTTAGTAAGCAATGGCTTTGGAGTATTGTATTGTTTCACCCTGTACATTTGCTGTTTTGGTACTGAAATGGTTTGTTTTACTTGTTTGCTAAAGTTTGCAGACCACTCCATCAATAATGTAATTTCTTTAGTGAAAAACTTTTAGTAAGCCATGGCTTAAAATATTGTACACCCTCACACCCTCACACCCTCACACCCTCACCCCCTCACACCAGGTGTTTGACGCCATCATGAACTTCAAGAAAGAGGAGACAAAGAAGCTGATAGAGAAACTCAACATCAAACTGGACTCTGAGGATCGGGAGAAAGAGGGGAAGCCCCTCCTGAAGGCTGTCATGAGGAAGTGGCTCCCGGCCGGGGACACCATGCTGCAGATGATCACCATTCATCTCCCCTCTCCCATCACGGCACAGAAGTACCGTATGGAGATGCTCTACGAGGGACCCCACGATGACCCCTGTGCCGTGGGGATCAAGAACTGTGACCCCCAGGTGAGGGAGTATTTAGCAGTCACAGTGTATGCTATGGTCAGCAGGGGGCACGTAGAGATCTTGTAGATTATTTTTCCCCCTGAAAATTGCTGCTTAGAGCTTTACAAATAAGTTGAAATTTATAACGGACAGTGGATGTAGAAAAGCAGACTCGGAAGTCTTCTCTCGAGTTTATGATAATGTAATTCTGCCTCTTGCAGCCCAAATTTAGATATTGCAATCGCTTCATCAATTGTTGAAAGCAGTTTACAGCTTCTACCATTAGTAGTTTTAACTGTTGTATTTTTTTGGACCATTGCTGTAGTAAATACAACTCTTATATCATCTTTTCTTGTTTCATTAACTGTACTTATTGACGTTCTATCTCTCTCTCTCCATTGCCATGGCAACCTAGGCCCCCCTCATGATGTACATCTCCAAGATGGTGCCCACGACTGACAAGGGTCGTTTCTACGCCTTTGGGCGTGTTTTCTCTGGCATTGTCTCGACGGGTCTCAAGGCCAGGATCATGGGACCCAACTACGTACCAGGGAAGAAGGAGGATCTGTACAAGAAACCCATCCAGAGGTGAGGGTGTGAGGGTGTGTGTGTGAGGGTGTGAGGGTGTGAGTGTGTGTGTGTGTGAGGGGGTGAGGGGGTGAAAGTTGAATAGTTAGTTACTTATGAGGATTTTCCCTGAATATGCATAAATCTGTAGTCATTTGATTCTAAATTGTCAACTAAACTCCTCATGTTTTACTGTCCTGGCTTTAGTTCACTCTATTGCAAGATTAGTTCAGTAATAAGTATCAATACGCATTCTCCCTTTCTAGGTGAAGAAATTTTTTTGTGATTATAGATTTTGCGGAAGATTTTCTCTTACTGTTAAAAATGTCTTGTGCCATTTCCCCTCAGGACCATTCTTATGATGGGACGTTACGTCGAACCCATTGAGGACGTGCCCTGTGGCAATATCGTGGGTCTGGTGGGCGTCGACCAGTTCCTCGTTAAGACCGGTACCATCACCACCTACGAACACGCCCACAACTTGAAGGTAGGTATTAAAGATGATGTAATGGTTACATCATACAAGAGCATTATTTTTTTTATGATGTGCACAATTAATTTTATGTAAAGATATTACGAATGCTATGCTTTCATTGCAAAATATGATGTCATCATCTTTTGCACATTTTATATTGTGATGTAATGATTACATCATTGTTCTTTATCAGGTGATGAAGTTTAGTGTATCGCCTGTGGTTCGTGTTGCTGTGGAAGCCAAGAATCCTAGCGACCTGCCCAAGTTGGTTGAAGGATTGAAGCGTCTTGCCAAGTCTGATCCTATGGTACAGTGCCTTATTGAGGAGAGTGGGGAGCATATTGTAGCTGGTGAGGTTCTCTCTCTCTCTCTCTCTCTCTNTCTCTCTCTCTCTCTCTCTCTCTCTCTCTCTCTCTCTCTCTCATACAAAACTTGTACTAATCTTTTGTTTTTTAGAATCTTTGTCTTTTTAGAATCTTCCAAATCTTAGATCTTTCAAATGTTTCAATGTTTCAATGTTTCAATCAGTCTATCTTGCAAATCTTTCAAACCTTTGAAACCTTTCATTCTTACAAATCTTTCAATTTTCTAACTACCAATCCTGTATGTTCCATTCCACTAGGTGCTTACAGCTATAGACATCACTATTTCTTCAATCTTTAAATATCCCAAATCTTTTAATCGCAAATCTTTCGAAACCTTTAAAGCCTTTCAGTAAATCAGTCTTTCCATCTTCTAACTATTAATCATTTGTTTTGTAAAAAACGATTTTTCGATCTTTCAAATTTTTCAATCGGTCTATGTTGCAAATCTTTTGAATCTTTCAAACCTTTCCATCTAATCATTACCAATCCTGTATATCCCATCCCACTAGGTGCTGGTGAGCTCCATTTAGAGATCTGCCTCAAGGACCTGGAAGAGGACCACGCCTGTATCCCCCTCAAGAAGTCGGACCCCGTTGTCTCCTACCGTGAGACCGTCAGTGAAGAGTCCAGCGTCATGTGCCTCTCCAAGTCACCCAACAAGCATAACAGGCTGTTCATGAAAGCCACGCCCTTCCCTGACGACCTGGCCGAGGCCATTGACAAGGTGACAAGTTTACACACACCTTCACACACCCTCATACACACACACCCTCACACATACACACACACACACACACACACTCACACACTCACACACACACATACACCCTCTCACACACAGGGTGACATCACTCCAAGGGACGATCCTAAGGTCCGTGCTCGTTTCCTCGTTGAGAAGTTTGAGTACGATGCCACAGAAGCCAGAAAGATCTGGTGCTTTGGTCCCGAGGGAACAGGACCCAACCTCCTCATCGACACCACCAAGGGGGTGCAGTACCTCAACGAGATCAAGGACTCCGTGGTCGCAGGCTTCCAGTGGGCTACCAAGGAGGTCAGGGAACATGTATACTTACATACATACCACTGGCTTGTTTAGCCAGTGTATGGTGGGAATAAATTTGATGGATTGTCAAAAATTTCATGATTGGCCGATTTTATTTTGGCGGTAGCACACGTAGCAATACTCGTATTCTGTATGTGCTACTCAGAATGACTGTTTAGTGGGTTTAATATTAGTGGTCCTTACCAAAACTGCCAACCCACCAAATTTTTGTACCATACATTTGCTGAGACTGTACCACTTTTCCAACCACTTTCTAACATTATTGAGAATTTTTTCCAAGTGAATATATATGTATCCATTACATCATGATGACATCATTGTTAATTGTGCAGGGTGTGCTATGTGAGGAGAACGTCCGTGCCGTGAGATTCAACATCCATGACGTCACCCTCCACACTGATGCCATCCATCGCGGAGGAGGCCAGATCATCCCCACGACAAGACGTGTCCTCTACGCCTGTCTCCTGACCGCTGCTCCACGTCTCATGGAGCCCATCTACCTCGTGGAGATACAAGTGAGGGGAGAGGGGAATCGCAGGAGGGGGGTGCATGTGTGTGTGTGTGGGAGGGGGGGGGTACTTTGTTGTATACACCAACTAGTTTGGGAACTTTTTATTTTCCCATGTCTCCACCTAAGAAGGTCGTAGAAAGCTGGGACTTGCGCCATTGCAATCCGCTCAAAGGGATCCTTAAAATAGTCTGCTTTAATTTGAACTTTGAAAAATGGCCATTTTTGAAAAAAAAAATTGCACTGGACCATGGGCTATAGTTCATGGTATCAGACAAATTAATTTTGATAAAATGAATCCAATGAAGAACTACTCAGGTGCATTAAGGACTGGGACCCTAATTAATTGTCCTTAATATGCGTAATCAATGTATCTTAAAAACTAATTATGCTATCACCATGGTAACCAACGGAGACATTGTCCTATTGGTCCTTAACATGTTCATACAGTTCGTTTGGTCATGTGACCAACTATCCGTGAATAATTAGCATTTCATGAATAATTAATTAGGCGGTAATGTTCCCCTGTTGCTATGGCAACCAAACTTTGTCAGCAACATCGCCTTATCTCATACTAACATTCCACTTCGGCGGAAGTTTAAAAACATGTTTCCATGGCGAGATACGAACCAAAAGAGGACTACAGTAGGTGTGCATTAAATGGAAAGCATGTTATTCCTCGCCATGGAAACGTGTTTTCAAACTTCCGCCGAAGTGGAATGTTAGTATGAGATAAGGCGATGTTGCTGACAAAGTTTGGTTGCCATAGCAACAGGGGAACATTACCGCCTAATTAATTATTCATGAAATGCTAATTATTCACGGATAGTTGGTCACATGACCAAACGAACTGTATGAACATGTTAAGGACCAATAGGACAATGTCTCCGTTGGTTACCATGGTGATAGCACAATTAGTTTTTAAGATATATTGGTTACGCATATTAAGGACAATTAATTAGGGTCCCAGTCCTTAATGCACCTGAGTATACCATTTGAAAGATCTCTTTGAGCTGATAGCAATGGTTCTAGTCCCAGCTTCATACGACCTTCTTAGGCTGAGAAAATGCCAATTCAATAACACCATACACTGTATGAGTCGTGCTCAGATTATCTTCACACACGCACCAATGTCTCCCTCCCCCTAGTGTCCTGAGACGGCTGTAGGAGGTATCTATGGTGTTCTAAATCGTCGTCGAGGCCACGTCTTTGAGGAGGCCCAGGTTGCCGGGACACCAATGTTTGTCGTGAAGGCCTACCTCCCCGTGAACGAGTCCTTTGGGTTCACTGCCGATCTCCGCTCCAACACTGGGGGCCAGGCTTTCCCTCAGTGTGTGTTTGACCACTGGCAGATCCTGCCGGGAGACCCCAGCGATGTGGCTACCAAACCAGGTCAGTGGGCTGCAATTAGAATAGGGAGTTATCTTGGAAATAGATTTTATTCTTTGTTGCTGAAGTGGCACTGGATTGATGTGATGAATGCTGAAATTTTTTTTTTCTTTTATGTTTATGAACACGCATATGATCTCGATCTTATTGCATGTTGGCTTACAATGTAACTAGCACTTTGTGTACTGTATGTGTGTATTGTGAACTGAAATAACTAGTGCAGGAGTTTAGAAAATTCATGTTGCATCTCTCTCTCTCTCTCTCTCCCTCTCTCTCTCTCTCTCTCTCTCTCTCTAGGTGTGGTTGTCACGGAGACAAGAAAACGCAAGGGGTTGAAGGAAGGAATCCCAGATCTCTCAAACTACCTCGACAAGTTGTAACACTGTTGCTATGCGTTACTAGGGGATAATCCTGTAATTATAATTAGACCAGATTTTGAACTTTATAAACTTTTACAATAATAATAATTAATGATGCATAAATTTAATGTTCTAAATATAGAAACCAAAAGAAACACTATTTATAAACAAATGTATGATGATGTACGTTTCCGTGTAAATATTGTGGTTAATCATTGTTATTAAGATTTATTTTGTTTGTCTTGTTGCTGATTGTGGTGATAACTCGCGTGTCATGTAAAACTCATGCTATCTCCATGGCTAGGTATAGCTGTTGAAATGGCTCTGTAGGGATTGACGTAATATAATTACCGAGCACAATGAAAAGATCGTATACTCTTCATACAGACTCTGTGCACAAGGCACATGTGAACTTAGTACTAGAAATTATTATCATAGATAATAATTATATTGCAGCTTATATTGTGCATGTAGCTGATTGCCAGTAATCATGATCATTCTGCCATTAGTGCAGCAAGCAGGCTAGTATAGCTCTGAGCCTCTGACCTCTTCTGGTGTTAGCTAGAGTATGGGAACTGTAAACTGAACTTCTCATGAAGCATTAGAGTGTCAAGAAGCCTAACATCTATTAAATTTTGCTGTGGCATAGAAATAGTTGCAGTCACTAGAAAGCTTAGTGTGTATATAAACTTAGATCACTTCAAGCTTTGCTGTGGCATAGAAATAGTTCACTAAGCTTAATGATGTATATATAAACTTAGATCTCTTCAAGCTGATCGCAATGGTACCAACCGTGCCCCAGCTCAATACGACCTTCCTAGACTGGTCATAATATAAAAAAAAAAAGTTAAGCGGGGATTTCTAGTACGAGCCTTGACCTTGTCATTATGACTGTGCTAGCGCTGCACGATCAAGGGCTTACACGTACCATTCATCCTTTATCCCACCTACCCCGTACACTACATGCCAGTCACAAAGGCGCTATGACTGACATAGGTTCTGCGAATAGGTGGGGGCTTAACTATAATTATGCTGTAAGCATGCAGTTAGCAAGGCATCAGGGGAGACTCACCACGGCCCCCAGACCATGTATGTGATGAACCTTAGGCAGTATTTGACTCCTGCCGTATAGCCCCGCTACACTAACACACTTACTTTATATAGTTTCACATCCCTATTTATAGTGCTGGTTCACGGACAGAAAATGTTAGTTGGGTTTCGTTTAATGAGATTCATTGAAGACGGAAGACGTGACGCTAAATGGAATGCAGTTAATTGATTCAAATAAATGACGTAATCATACGCGGGAAATTCGAAATGGAATGTAATTAATACCGCACCGTAAAATGTAATATTGTGAAAACAGCTTCTCCAGGCTTCTACAAAAGGCCTAGCCTATGCTAACTATAGAATAATAGCTTAGCTACCAAGAAATCAGCTATCCAAGTTTATTCTTTTAGCTAGAGAAGCTAAACTCAAGCTAAAAAGCCTTTGCCTCATACCCCGGCAGGCTCCTCCCGATCCCGTTCATGAATACATCAAGGCTAGAAAAGCCGGCATAGTTATATTCCTCACCGGGATTGGAAACGGGCCCATTTGTGCATATAGATCGCGCAGGTTGTGGGTGGAGCTTAATTTAANGAACTAAGTGAGTTTGATCATCTGTATGTATTGTCGAAACTGATCAACATTTGATTTCTCTCTCTCTCTCTCTCTCTCTCTCTCTCTCTCTCTCTCTTTAGCTCCCACTCTAAAACTGAAAAGATCTCTTATAATGATGAAATATTTGGACTGTATCGAATCTTTCTACACCACTTAGGCCCCTCCCACTTCCTCTTACACCATTTCATCATCGGCAGTGATGATTTTTAATTCTTTGTTTTGTGTGTGTGTGTGTGTGTGTGTTCATGATGTGTATAAGTGTGCACAATGTGAAATTGTTTTCATTAATTAATTACCAACCATAACTAATAATTATTGGCCAATTAATAATTATAATATCTTGTGTCGGCACCATAATTATATAACCCATAGTGGATTTTGAAGTGGTCGGCATGCACTCTGATAATGGATTAAGGATCTGGTAGAATAAACCGAATAACCCCTTGACTGCAGAACCGCCCACACTGACTGCTTAATGTGGATCCTACCCTAAAGCAATTTGGAGCCCAATCAGAGCAGAGGAGGTCTCAAGAAGGTGAACAGAATACAGTTATGATTACTTACTCATCTAGGTTAATATTAGCCACACCATAGAGTGAGGTAATGATGTATACTCATGCAATTTCAAGTGTCTTACACTCTATTGATAGGCCACACTGACAAACTGACACCACTAGAAGCTGGAAAAGGTTCAAATGAAGAGGTGAGTGAGTCAGGCAGCTTATAGCAATCCATATAGTGTTAGAAAATGATGTTTGTTTCCATTCTTACAGTCTAATTCCGTTTACGATCACACTGCTGTGCCAACCGTCTAGTATCTAACAGGAAACCTAAGGATCGGACGACGCTAGAAGCTGGAAAAGGTTCAAATTAAGACGTGAGTGAGTCTAGCAGCTAGTAACAACCCCATAATGTGGAAAACTTCTGTTTGTTTCCATTTCTACAGTCTAACTTTGCTTACAATCGAATTGCAGTGCCTACCGTCCAGTATCGAACTGGACACTTAAGGATCGGACACCACCAGAAGCTGGGAAAGGTTCAAATTCAGTGAGTTTAGCAGCTTATAGTAAGCCAATAATGTAAGATAATGATGTTTGTTTCCATTCTTACAGTCTACCTCTGTTTACAATCAAATTGTAGTGCCTACTGTCCAGTATCGAACTGGAAACTTAAGGATCGGACAATGCTTGTAGCTGTTGAAGGTTCATTTCAAGATGTGAGTGAGTCTGGCAGCTTATTTAACCATGGATTATAGCCTTTGATCAAGTGCGATTTTGACAAAAATTACCATTATCCAATTTCACAAGTAAACCATATCATTTGAAAGCTCTCATCACTCTAACCACAATGGTGCCAGTCCCATTTCAATACGACCTTCCTAGGCTGAGATAGGCTTGGTAATGTGTTGCTGGGTTCTTGGTTTCTCATCACGTATGATGGTTTTAGGTTCTTGGTTTCTCATCACTATATGATGGTATAGGTTCTCAACACATTATGAAAAATATCTCAGCCTAGGAAGGTCCTATTGAGCTGGGATTGGTACCATTGTGATCAGCACAAAGAGAACTTTCAAATGGTATGGTTTATTGCCAGAATTAAATTTTGATGAAAATCATCAAAAACCATGGATTATATATAGCCTTTGGTCAAGTGCGATTTTGACAAAAATTACCATTTTCCAGTTTCACAAGTAAACCATATCATTTGAAAGCTCTCATCACTCTGGCCACAGTGGTGCCAGTCCCATTTCAATACGACCTTCCTAGGCTGAGATAGGCCTGGTAATGTGTTGCTGGGNCTCTTTCCAGAGCCAGCTGGGCCTACGAATGCTATATGACTTACAGTGTGTTCAAGTTCACCCTTTTCTTTTATTGCTTTTTCTACAGCAGCAAGATGATCAGCTTCATCTAATGATTTAGAGTCATCACTTTCCTTCTTACTGTCTTCCTCTTCATCACTTTCTTTCTTACTGTCCTCCTCTTCATCACTACTCTCCTCCTTGTCATATTCCTGTAAGCGCTCATCTACAATTGAATATGAAACAAATAAACTCTCAATAGATGGATATAGTGTACGTATATACTTACTGACTAGCTGGTCTATTTTCTTTGCCAAGCCTCTATCAATGATTTTCACAGCTCTTATTAGTGCCCTCCAAGATGGACGACGATGATTCTGTTGTGACCAGGTTTTCATCACTGCTTCAAGACGACCTTCCTCTTCACTAGCAGAGCTGTGACATTGGTTTAGAGTGGTCTCCTTCAAACCAAGATGCTTCCCTAGTTCCCTCCACTTGTGAGCTACTGGCTGGAGCATTGCAATCAATTGAGGTATCATTGCTGACATCAGCAGATCAACCATCTCATGACTCCCAGCCACAGTCATGGCTGTGTGTCCATCTTTAGCTTTTAAATCAACTTGGGCACCATGGTTTAGTAAGACTTGGGCTACTCCTATAATTTTATATAGGCTAACCACCATCAAAGCAGTCCATCCATTACTATCCTGTAAGTTAACTTGAGCACCATGTTGTAACAATAATTTAACAGTTGAGAAACATCTCTCATAACTTGCTCTCATTAATGGACTCCACTCTCCTTCATTCACAATCTTCACTAAACTGTTAACATTGGCTCCTCTGTTGATAAGAGATAAGACTAAAGAATCATTTCCTCTCTCACAAGCTCCAACTAGAATATGGTCTAGTCCAACTTTAGCACCACGATCCATTAATAGCTTAACAATGTCCATTTCACCCCTATCATTTGCCTCCATCAATGCTGTCCTTTTATTATAATTTTGTAGGTCCACCTCAGCACCATGGTCTAACAACAGTTTGACTGTAGACATCTTTCCATGAACACTTGCTATCATTAATGGACTCTGTCCATATCCTAAACTGTTAACATTGGCTCCTCTGTTGATAAGAGATAAGACTAAAGAATCATCTCCTCTCTTACAAGCTCCAACTAGAGCATCATCTAGTCCAACTTTAGCACCACGATCCACTAATAGCTTAACAATGTCCATTTCACCCCTATCACTTGCCTCCATCAATGCTGTCCTTTCATTATAATTGTTTTGTAGGTCCACCTCAGCACCATGGTCTAACAACAGTTTGACTGTAGACATCTTTCTATGAACACTTGCTATCATTAATGGACTCTGTCCATATCCTAAACTGTTAACATTGGCTCCTCTGTTGATAAGAGATAAGACTAAAGAATCATCTCCTCTCTTACAAGCTTCAACTAGAGCATCATCTAGTCCAACTTTAGCACCACAATCCACTAATAGCTTAACAATGTTCATTTCACCCCTATCACTTGCCTCCAACAATGCCGTCCTTCCTTCATTGTTCAGTAGGTCCACCTCAGCACCATGGTCTAACAACAGTTTGACTGTGGACATCTTTCCCCAATAATAACTGTTACTTGCTCCCATTAATGGACTCAACTGACAATTCCGTCGAAACATGTCCTTTATCTGTAGTAAACTGTTAACATTGGCTCCTCTGTTGATAAGAGATAAGACTAAAGAGTCATCTCCTCTCCTACAAGCTACAACTAGAGCATGGTCTAGTCCAACTTTAGCACCACAATCCATTAACATCTTAGCAATATCTATTTTATTCTGATCTATTGCCGCCATCAATGCTGTCCTTCCTTCATTGTTCTGTAGGTCCACCTCAGCACCATGGTCTAACAACAGTTTGGCTGTAGACATCTTTCCCCGAAGGCATGCTCTCATTAATGGACTCAACTCTCCATTCACTAAACTGTTAACATTGGCTCCTCTGTTGATAAGAGATAAGACTAAAGAATCATCTCCACTTTTGCAAGCTTCAGCCAGCTGTTCCTCCATCAATCTACACAGGAAGAGATGAACATAGCAGAAGATGGATGTCATATACCATGCATAGAGTGAGTATATAAAAAATATGGATATTTTTAATGGAGAGGACAGATGCTCACATAACTGGGAGAAGCATCAGTTAATTTTCAATATATAACCTGGCATCCCATTTAGAGCTCTGTCACATGACTCAACCCTTGACTTCCTCGATCTTATTCTTCTCATGCTCTTAATTAGTTATTTTTGCCATATGAAAGTAAATGCGTGACAACTGCCACCCTACTAATTGCTCTATTATATCAGTGAAAGTGATTCATTTTACGTGATTGCAAGAACTCTATTCTCTATGCTACGAGCTACACAGTGGGTAATCTAATGAATCATGACTGACATACACAGTTGATAATTTAAAAGTATACCTGTTTAATCCTAAAATCTTCAATTTAAGCTTTGAACAGTGGGTGAGAGTGAGTCTGGTTAGTTTGTGTGTCACACAATATGTCCATATTTGGCACAAAAAGGGACTTTCCCTGATTGTTTATTCACGACCCGCGCATCGCTATATATGGCAATGGATAATACTGTTAATTTCACTTCCGTTCGAAAATCGCGTTTTCCGTTTTCCGGGAGTCCGGATACCGTGCTCCGTGTACTCGAGTGTACGTAGTTAGAGTTTGAACAGCTGATTCGAGTGCATGTGTAGTGTCAGAGTGTGCCTGTGATAGTTTGGTGCTAGTAGTACTGTAGCTAGTAAACTAGAAAGTCTACGCTATATTAATTGTCATGGATCGGTCTGTAGACACCGAGGGCTCAAAGTCTATGTACAATTCTTACTTGCATCCCAACCCAGTTCAATGGAATTCATGGGATGCCTATTACAGGGGGTTCGGCGGTACAGTTGCAAGGGCTAGTGCAGTTCATTCACAGTGTAGGCAGCTTCCTGATGGTCATGGCTCAGCTCATAGTGGCCCTGTTCTCGTTTGTGCCGATGGTACTTCAGCTAAGATCGTGAATTCATCCCAAAGTTCAAAGCCTAAGCCGGTAACTATATTATTCTATTAAAAGCACACTTTCTCAGTGCCAATCCTCTGCTTTCTTATATAGACCCCAACTGTTTATGTCTCAAGTGATGAAGAGGATGGTGAAGATGATGCTGCCACAGTAATTGATTCTA
>CAXIPT010000003.1:113652-128825 GCA_964030475.1 Tethya wilhelma | reverse complement strand
GAGAGAGAGAGAGAGAGAGAGAGAGAGAGAGAGAGAGAGAGAGAGAGAGAGATCAAAAGTACCATAAATCAACTGATCTCCATTGTTGACAGTAAGCATACTACAAGCGTAGTACAAAATCCTACAGTTGGAATGGCTTATAATAACAGTTTCAATATGTCCAGACACAGCACAATTAGTTCACTACGGGGGTCAAAGTTCGGAAGACATTCCTACTAACCACTAGAGCATGACAAATAAGGTCACATGACATTGTACTAGTCATTTCCAGTGGCAACAATCACGACTAGGTACTTTCACATTGAGTCATTCCAGGGGGGGATTTATGGCCAGAAGAAAATATGGAAATGTGATACTAATTACATCATAGTGATGTAATTACCACTAATAACTAGTTATTAAATTTTGTCAATGCAGAGTCAATTGGTAAGTAAATTGATCTGGTTTGTTAATTAGAAGGGAATTTTATTAAACTATTATTAAGAGCAGGTAATTAAGATACAAGTGCAACTTTGCCAACTTAGCACAATTTAGGTGCATGTGATCTGGTCCCATTGCTATGTATTGTGGTCACATGACTGGAATGCTGCAATTAACAAACTTGTCAGCTCAGCAAAGACACACTTGTATCATACCTCCTCTGGCTACTAGCCTACTTACTGTGAAAAACATCTTTGATTCGAGTTGCTTAGCGATGATGAGTTGTTTAGCTTCCCAGGCTGCATCACAAGGAGTCTGTCCAGCCACGTTACGACAGAACAGAGGAGCACCATGGGCTACCAGGAGCTGAGAGAGAGAGAGGGAGAGAGAGAGAGAGAGAGAGAGAGAGAGAGAGAGAGAGAGAGAAACTGATTTTGTAAGCTATTTTTAACCCCTTCTAAGGGATTTCGATTTTCATTTAAACTATTTTCATCTAAGTGATTTTCTTCCAAGTCTAAGGCTAGGGCTAGGCATTAGGGGTTACGGCTAGGCGTTATAGGGGCTAGGAAATATAGGCTAGGGCTAGGCATTAGGGGCTACGGCTAGGCGTTATAGGGGCTAGGAAATAGAGGCTAGGGCTAGGCATTATAGGGGCTAGGAAATATAGGCTAGGGCTAGGCATTATAGGGGCTAGGAAAATTGGCTAGGGCTAGGCGTTAGGGGCTAGGGCTAGGCATTATAGGGGCTAGGAAAAATTGGCTAGGGCTAGGCGTTAGGGGCTAGGGCTAGGCGTTATAGGGGCTAGGAAATATAGGCTAGGGCTAGGCATTAGGGTCTGGTGTTAGGGGCCAGGAAATAGAGGCTAGGAGTTAGGGGCTAGGGCTTTGATACAAAATCGCTTAAATGAAAATATCTTAGATAAAAATCTGTTAGAAGAGGTTGAAAATAGCTTAGATAATAAAATCGCTTAGATAAAAACGGCTTAGAAAGGGTTAAAAATTGCTTATATCAAAAATCAGCTAGCAAAATCAGTTTGAACCTTCAGGGCCACTGCACACATTGTTTTCTCTGAGAAATGCTCTCATTGTTTAATTCTTTATATCACCCAGTCCTTAGATTTTCTTTCAACATTCAATGTCTAACTATTGATTCCACAGAAGGCAGTCAGAAGGTTTATAGATACATTAGCTTGAGAAATATCAAACTGAAGGAAGACCAGCTTCCCCACAAAGATTATCAGAGAACTTATAGTCTGTCACCTTCTGACAGATCCTGGATGCTTGTTGTGGGGACACCTTGCATGCTATTACATTTTTGCCAAGTTGCACACACAGATAGTAAGATATGGACCTCATACATAAGGAGCAACTNATATCTTAGATAAAAATCTGTTAGAAGGGGTTGAAAATAGCTTAGATAATAAAATCGCTTAGATAAAAACTGCTTAGAAAGGGTTAAAAATTGCTTAGATCAAAAATCAGCTAGCAAAATCAGTTTGAACCTTCAGGGCCACTGCACACATTGTTTTCTCTGAGAAATGCTCTCATTGTTTAATTCTTGATATCATCCAGTCCTTAGATTTTCTTTCAACATTCAATGTCTAACTATTGATTCCACCGAAGGCAGTCAGAAGGTTTATAGATTCATTAGCTTGAGAAATATCAAACTGAAGGAAGACCAGCTTCCCCACAAAGATTATCAGAGAACTTATAGTCTGTCACCTTCTGACAGATCCTGGATGCTTGTTGGGGGACACCTTGCATGCTATTACATTTTTGCCAAGTTGCACACACAGCTAGTAAGATATGGACCTCATACATAAGGAGCAACTGCACATAGAGAGAGAGAGAGAGAGGGGGGGGGGATGCTAATGATTGCAGTAGGCTAGCTGGTTGGTGTGTGCTGGGCTGTTAGGCAAAGATAATTCTCTAGCAGCCATATTGTCTGCTACCTACATTCACTGTGCACATAATTGCTTACATACATTTTTATATGCCCACATCTGGAAACCAATAATAGAGCAATATGAATGGTTGCAAATTGTCCAGCATTGGTTTCTCTGGAAAATGCTCTCATTTTTAATTCTAGATATCATCCAGTCCACAGATAATTCAATTTTTAATTTCCTTTCAACATTCAAAAGTCTAACTAATCATCCCACAGAAGGTTGTGTTGCTATAATATAGGAAATTAAAGGTCTTTAGTTATGTTAGAAGTTCCCTGATAATTTTTGAGAGCTAGTCTTCCTGTAGTTTGATATTAATATTCTCAGAAAATTCACACACACACACACACACACACACTCACACACACACACACACACACACACACACACACACACACACACACATGTCAACCAAACACAGTTCTTCTTCACTGCTAGCAAAGGTGACCTTTCAAAAGCTGTCTAGTAACAGCTTCTAAATTCAACCTAGCTAGCCTAACTACTGCACACAGCTATAGGATAAGAGGGAGCATTCATTTTTGGCAGTGATGGTACAAGACAGTGGGTGAACAATGGTCTAGCTTCTACCACACAGACACCTCACAACCATGATCATGGAGATCACCCTGAGGTCTCTAGGCAGAAAAAAATGATTTCAACAATCATGCATAGTATAGCCTAAATACAGTTCACTGCTAGTCAATGCTTTTAAAAACTGAGCATCTATTTCACTTAAGCATATACAAATGATAGCTATAAATTGGAGTCAATCTGCAGCAGGATATGGACCAGTTACCTTGAAAGATTGTCTTTGGCTAATAATACAGCACACACAAACCAACCATCCTGTGTAGGAAGGCCTACAATTTCTTTCTTCACTGCTAGCATGCAATGGTCACTTTTTAATGCAATTCACTGAGGTGTGCTGCCTAGCTGTGAGTGTGGCAACAACAAATCATTTCTAGCAATCATGTGTGCATTATAATGAGTTATTCAAAGATGTTGTGGTATAAATAATGTCTCCCTGTGTTCACTAGTGTGCCTGGGAGCAGCTCTACCATTACTGCTGCTGTAAATAGGTATGGATAGGGAGGATTCTGCCATTGGAGAAAAGCAATTTTAGCGTGCTGTTTATAATAACCTTCTAG
Organism: Tethya wilhelma; assembly: GCA_964030475.1. Classification (NCBI taxonomy): domain Eukaryota; kingdom Metazoa; phylum Porifera; class Demospongiae; order Tethyida; family Tethyidae; genus Tethya; species Tethya wilhelma. Next base: position 125,312 of record CAXIPT010000003.1, on the reverse strand, counting down.
AAGCATCTGTGTGCACATAGTGAGCAGCCCCTCCTGTTTACATAAGACCACTGATTGCTCCATCCCATCTGTGCCTGAGTGGTCTAGTGCTAGCATTCACTGCGTGGGTATTCCCTTACATACATTTTAATATGTGCACATATGGAAACTAATGATAGAGCAATTTGAATGGCCGCACATTGTTCACCATTGTTTTCCCTGAGAAATGCTCTCATTTTTAAATTCTAGATATCATCCAGTCCTTTGGTAATACAATTTCCTTTCAATATTCAATATCTAACTATTGATTCCACAGAAGGCAGTGTTGCTAAGAAGCTGAAGGTTGTTCCAATAGCTTCAGGTGGTCCATAAACATTAGCTCTCTAAGTTGAGTTTAACTTTCCCACAGACAACTTCTAGTACAGAGTCCATGATAGGGTCTTCCATTGATGGATGCTTGTTGAGTGTGAATGCTTAATTGCTATTTGAGAAATCTTTTGTTGTTGTTGTTGAATCACACACACACACACACACACACACACACACACACACACACAACAGTAGCCACCTTCAGACAAACAAACATTGACCAGAGTGAGCTAAAGCTGAGCTGTACCATCCAACAATTGTAATTCTAAAATTGCTCTATAGGAGCTTGCTACTAGGCTGACAATATGAAGCTTCTAAATGCACACAGCTAGCAAGCACATACACACATGCTAATCACCAACTGCCAGTAGTGTTGGTGTGTGATTGGCAAACAGTAAACCATTGTCACTTTGCTGGTTGGACACCAATCCCTTCTTCACTGCTAGCAAAGGTGACCTTTTAAAGGCTTTCAAAAACTGACCATTCTTAGCTTTTAAAATTCAATCTATCTTCACACAAAATACTTGCTAGCTATAACAGGAGTCAACACAATGACATAATGGTCTAGTTGTCATGGGAACAACTGTATCACTGCTTCAGAGAAAGTGGACATGGAGAAAAAATTCTGCCATTGGAGAAAAGCAATTTTAGTGTGCTGTTTACCCTTCCTTCTAGAAGCATCTGTGTAGTGAGAAGCCCCTCCTGTTTACATAAGACAATTGATTGCTCCATCTCATGTGCCCAGTGCTAGTATTCACCACACACATCCCTTACATACATTTTTATATGTCCACATATGGAAACTAATCATAGAGCAATTTGAATGGTTGCACATTGTTCATCATTGTTTTCTCTGAGAAATGCTCTCATTTGTTTGGGCCAGATATCTATCCAGGTACTATTAGGCAAATAAAATGCCTCCCAAGTCACTGGTCCACAATTTCTTTCTTCACAGCTAGCAAAGGTGACCTTGACAATGCAGTATGCATGCCGGTTCCACTAATGCACAAACCAATGTACTGATAGCTAGCTTCAACAGGGGAGCCTATTGTAGCACACAGCCAGTAAGATAGAGGGACCACATACACAAGGAGATGATGGCTGAAAAGTGCTGTACTATTAGGGAGAGGGAATTCATTCTTAGTAACCATTTATTGATTGCTACACATGGCCACCAATGCACATAGCAACCATGTGGGCATTAGTGGTCTAGTTGTCATGGTAACAACTACATTAGCACTGTTTCCAGAGAAGGTATAATTATAGATATGAAGAAAAAACTCTGCCATTGGAGAAAAGCAATTTTAGTGTGCTGTTTACCGCTTCCTTCTAGTTCTAGAAGCACTTGGGCTAGTGAGAAGCTCCTCCTGTTTACATAAGAGGATTGCTCCATCCCATGTGTGTCTGAGTGGAGGTTCACCATTGTTTCTAAAATTCTCTCTACTTCTGTATTCCCTTACATAAATTTTTATATGCTCACATATGGAAACTAATGATAGAGCAGTTTGAATGATTGCACATTGTTCATCATTGTTTTCTCTGAGAAATGCTCTCATTTGTTTGGGCCAGATATCTATCTAGGTACTATTAGGCAAATAAAATGCTTCCAAAATCACTGGTCTTCACAGTTAGCAAAGATGACCTTCAAAAAACCAGTAACCATTTATTGACTGCTACACACCAACTAAACACAGTTCTTTCTCCACTGTTAGCAATATTATCCCAGTTATCTCATAGGACACTGCACTTCTACATCATGAAGGAGCTCTTACTCTTAATGCTGAATTGGAGAGTAGCCATTTGAAGCAGCAATGAGAGAGTGTGTGTGTGTACAGGCTGGCAAAAGCGGCCATCCCTCAATTGCAAGAAGTATATACAGCAATAAGAATAAGGGTAACACAATACAGGGAAAACCTATTCAATGCTGTCACCTACTAGTGGTCAGCTAGCTGGATGTGTGTGTTAGCTCTAAGTAAGAGCTAGCAGCTCTTGCTCACAGACAATGGATGGATGAACATCATTCTAAGACCACATTCCAAAGGCACTGAAATTGAAAATCTAAAATGGCAGACTCACAGCTCCTCTTTGCATTGAGAGTGGCTACACAGTGAATGAATATGACATGGTATCACTACAATAAAGCCAGCTGAGAGGCTAGTAGGCTACTCAATATGGATCAAGGCCTTCACATTGTGTGTGTGTGTGTATACAATGGCTGTCTTACTTGTCTTTGCTCTGAGCTGATGTCCTGAGGATTTCTGTCTCATTTGATAAGATCTTCAACTTCTCAATGAACTCAGCCTTCACCTGTTGAAGAGCTGCAGTGTGAGTGTGGTTCTTGTTCCTCTCAGTCTTGACAACCTTCAGAGAGAGAGAGAGAGAGAGAGAGAGAGAGAGAGAGAGAGAGAGAGAGAGATGAGATTTTCAATACAATAAGCTATACAGTGAGCTCCTGTCATCAACCAAACAGTTTTTTCTACACTGCTAGCTAAGGTGACCTTTTAATGCTTTCAAAAACTGTGCAACTAAACTTCTATTTACTGCTTTTAAAATTCAACTCATGTACACACAAAATACTTGCTACCTTTTAACACTTTTAAATTTCCTGTGTATGCCTATTCCATGCACATAGAAATGGTTGCTATATAGCTAGCTTGTGTATTGGAGCTAGTCCAATTGCTGCACACAGCTATAGTTGGATATGGACCACCTACACAGGCAGGTGTGTTTGATCCTCTATACAGGACTCAGTGAGCTGTGATATTAGGCAAAGATGTTCCTGGTCCATCTCACCTCATAGGCCGTGGCGAAGTCAGCCAGTTGTTTCTCTAGCTCCCTTATCCTCTTCCTCTGGTCTTCAATCTGGGAGTCCTTCGTTAGCAGGTCGTCAGCCAGGGTCCTCTCCTCACGACGAGCCTTGTAATACTCACGGGCATCTTGGTCACGTGACTTGGTCTATAAATAGAACACATCACATGGTGTCAGCTATAAATAGAACAGTGTGAATGTGTTACCATGGCAACTGTATCCCTATTGCAGCTGTGGAGGATGTTCTGAAGTCGTCTGATGTCATGTTTCAGTTGACCCTCTCTCTCAGAGAGTCTGTCCAGGAGAACCACACCACCATCCACCTCACCTTCCTGGGAGAGATTGTGTGTGTGTGTGTGTGTGTGTGTGTGTGTGTGTGTGTTTCTATGCTACTGTAGCTATTGGAGAAAATGGCTGGCTCGGATTTCTCAATATTACTTTTGCTGACATCACACATTATAGTGTTTACATAGCTGCCAGGAGATCAATGAAATTGCTGAGTTGGCACAAGCAAATGTTTGCTAACTCAGCAAATATTGATGCTCAGTTTGTAAAGAAAAAATCTCAGAATATAATGGCCACCTAACTCTTGTCTGTGAACTACACTTACTGTGAGTGAGAGTCCCTTCCTGAGTGCCTCCACCTCCCTGTTGAGGTCCTCTCTCCTCTCCCTGCCAACATCAACACCCTCAGAGAGAACAGCTCTACGACCTTCAAGGAGCTCCTTCTGACGATGGACCTGGGGGGGAGAGAGAGAGATCATACACAGAGGTTTAGCTAATGGCACGGTTCTATGGTGAATATTCTTAAGTCCATCTGGTATTAGAATGCCGCCGGAAGTGAAAGAATGAGATTCATGCAATACTTTTTATATGAGACAAATAAGTTAATTTTTGCCTGGTAAGATGTACAAAGCTGTAAAAGCAATTAAAAGAACGGGGAGATCAAGCGCTTTCCAATGGTGCTTGGAAGTTTAAAATTGGTTGGATAATAAGAAAGTTATTCAATTTTTTCTACTGGCATTCTCAAACCAGATGGACTTTAGTGAGGTATTGGCACATTCATTGTCTGAGAAAACTGTATGAATTCTCTGCTTGTTACTTTACCTGTTCTAGTGACTGTTTCAAGATGTCCAACTGCAGAGTGGCTTTCTTGAGCAACCTGGGAGCACAAACACAAACAATTGACATCATCAGAAAAATAGGAACAAAGAAAAAAAACAACAACAAAAACGAACTAACAAACAAAAAAACAAACAACTAGTACTCAAGCCAGTATGCAGATTGAAAACAACAAACTTTAATTCTTCAATCTGCATACTGGGTTGGTGAACAAGAATATAATTTAATAACTCAACCAGAAACTCACTTAGAACACTAGTACTCAAGAACAATATTCAGTTTAAGTCGTGAAGAAATGAATAAAAAGAGGCCCCATTAGCAAGTAGACTACACCACAGAATGGCTCAAAGAGTGTCTGTGTGCTAGTAACTCACTTCAGTTCTTTCTCCTTCTCCTTATTCTTGGCGGCCGTTCCCTCATAGAGAGACCTGTGTTCACTGGCCCGATGTTTCAGCCTCAACTCCAGAGTGGCTCTGTCCTCCAGTAGAGTGGCCTCTCTCTCCTTGGCCATGCTCATGTCCTTGGAGAGCCGGTCCAGGTGAAGATGGCCTTCTTGGAGGGACTGGCGCCGAGCATCTAACTCAGAGGCTGTCTCCTTGCTCTGGGCTATCAGGGAGGAGAGGCGCTGCTCAGATTCTGAGATCTACAATGAGGGAGTGTGTGAATCATAAAATGTTTAATATTGGCCAAAATGTTGAAGGTTTTGAATCCATTTACCTGAGGTAGAATCTGTTTGAGTAGCTCATTCTGTTCAGCTATCTGATCCTTAGTCTCCCTGTGAACAAGAGAGAGAGAGAGACAGTTTAAACCTACCCTCATCCACTGCAACAGTATCTCAATCTCTTACTGTTGTGCTTTCTTGACTGCATCAATTTCTTTAGGAATATTGGGTCCATTTCTGATCTCTATCAGTTCAGACTGGAGAGCTTCTTCAACAGTGTGGAGCTCATCCTAGTATGGAGGATTAAACATTACATCATTATGAAATTTATATGAAAGAAAGTGTTGCATGACATGATAGCATTGCACGATCACATGACTATTAATGACATCACAGTAGTATCACATGACTCACTATCTCTTGTCGTAGAACTGCCAATCGTTTATTTTTCTTGTCCAAGTCTTCACGATATCTCTGGGCATCTTGAGAGCGCTGTAAGGGGGAGAGAGAGAGAGACCCTGGTAATTATCGTGAAATTATGGTGATAACTAAACAAGCACTCACAATCACACACAGCTCCTATCAATCATGGCAATTATTGATTTGAAAGAGCTAACACAATCGCACACACAACCTCCGATAAATTATGTACTGTTCAATAATTGGTCTATACATTGTACCATACAGCCCCTATCAATCATACTAATAATGATCCACACATAATGCAAACCACCAGCTCAATGAGAGCACCCTAATGACAGGGTCCTCCCCATCCCCTCACCAGTTTCAGCTCATCATTGATCTCCTCTCTCTGTCGGCCCAGCTCTCTGATGTGGGCCTCCAGCTCCTCTCTCTTGGGGAGGCGGTTGTACTCCTTCTCAGCTTGACATCTCTCCTCCTCCAAGCTATACACAAGAGAGAGAGAAATAAAATGGCGATGTGAACATCAATCAATGGATACTGTCAGTCAATAGATAAACAGGTAAGAGTCTTTAGGGATGAATGGAGGTACATGTATGTAGGTTTGAAACATTCAAGAATAAGCTAACACTACAAATGAAAATATTTTATGATCGAGATTGTAGGACCATACGTACATTTGCTGGGTACAAGCATTAAGAAATACGCTACATCACTGGATAAACACAGCAGTAAACGTAGCATAAGTGTAGTAGGTTACCAGTTCTGATCGNGAGAGAGAGAGAGAGAGAGAGAGAGAGAGAGAGAGAGAGAGAGAGAGAGTTTAAGAGAGAGAGTTTAAACCTACCCTCATCCACTGCAACAGTATCTCAATCTCTTACTGTTGTGCTTTCTTGACTGCATCAATCTCTTTAGGAATATTGGGTCCATTTCTGATCTCTATCAGTTCAGACTGGAGGGCTTCTTCAACAGTGTGGAGCTCATCCTAGTACAGGAGGATTAAACTATTACATCATTATGATGTCATTGAAATTTAAATGAAAGAAAGTATTGCATGATCTTATATGATAGCATTGCAGGGTCACATGACTGTTAATGACATCACAGTAGTATCACATGACTCACTATCTCTTGCCGTAGAACTGCCAATCGTTTGTTTTTCTTGTCCAAGTCTTCACGATATCTCTGGGCATCTTGAGAGCGCTGTAAGGGGGAGAGAGAGACCTCGCGTAATTATGGTGATAATTGATTTGAACAAACACTTACAATCACACACACAGCCCCTATCAATCATGCTAATAATGATCCACATATAATGCAAACCACCAGCTCAATGAGCACACCCTAATGACAGGGTCCTCCCCCTCCCCCTCACCAGTTTCAGCTCATCATTGATCTCCTCTCTCTGTCGGCCCAGCTCTCTGATGTGGGCCTCCAGCTCCTCTCTCTTGGGGAGGCGGTTGTACTCCTTCTCAGCCTGACATCTCTCCTCCTCCAAGCTAAACACAAGAGAGAGAAATAAAATGGTGATGCTAACATTAATGGATACTGTCAGTCAATAGATAAACAGGTAAGAGTCTTTAGGGATGAATGGAGGTACATGTATGTAGGTTTGAAACATTCAAGAATAAGCTAACACTACAAATGAAAATATTTCATGATAAGTGTATCAGGTTACCAGTTCTGATCGATATACTATGTGTACTGCAAAGGGATAATAGGCTGGATCTGTAATGCTGTGTTTTATTTTGCAACAACACATCACCATAGCAACCCACCCCCCCTAGCTCCCAACCTACAGTTTGAGGTCGTGTTGTAGTTTCTGCATTCTTTCTTCAGTCATGTCCAGCTCATTCTGCTGAGTCAGCAACATCTGTCGTAGCTGTCCGCTCTCAGACCCATCGCCCTCAGGGAATGAACCCGCCTTGTCCAACACACGCTGCTGACCCGATAACTGCTGACTCAGCTGTTTGGCCTCAGTCAGAAGAGAGGACTCCAGTTGTCGTGACAACTCCAGAGTCTCTTGGAGGGAGAGGAACTGCCTACGAAGGCGGGCAGCACGCTCCTTGCCGATCTGATTGGACGCCAGCAACTGTGAGGGTGTGTGTGTGTGTGTATGTATATGTGAGGGTGTGAGAGTGAGTGTGTGTGTATGTGTGTGCATATTATTTATTCATGCATTTATATTGTCAACAGATCAATAAAGATATTTCTAGCTATACTGCCCACAAAATAGCTAGTCTATTTATTTCACAGTCAATCAATCTCATTTACATAATTTGCAGATCAATAAGGTAGCCTATGTACCTACTGCATTAACATTCATCTTCATGTGAGAACGAAAGTGAGTCGACACTAGGAATTCTAAATTTCCACATACGTACATCCACTCACCCACCCACCCATCATATGAAGCAAACCACTATCAAAGTGTGAAGATATCATCATATCTGTTCATTCTTCTCACCTGGTCCAGCTCATCCAGAGCTGTGCTCCCAGTCAGAGCTAGTGCTCTAAGTCCAGTCTCCTTGCCTGAGACCTTTGGAGGCTGGGCCACTGCCACCTGAGACCCTTCTTCTTCGTCTTCTTCATTAGTGGTGACTGATTCAGGGGTCTCCTCGCTGTCTGAAGAGAGGGGGTTGTCACGTGACGTTCCAGTAGCTCTCCTGCCACCGAGACTGCTGTCAAAATTCTCCAAAGACATTTCAAAGGAATCTCTTATTTCTGGAAATGAATAATTTAAATCAATTCTACGCGTTTTATCTTTGCCAATTGTTTCAAACTCACAGCATTACTTCTCTTGGCGTCCTTGAATACATCCAGTTGACATAGCAACCGCCAGTTTCAAAATTTCTTTTCGCATAAATAGAACAGTAAGCCAGCGTGTTTCTAAATAAAGCGCACCCAATGGATAAGGTGTTTCTGATCAACGCTGTCTCCCTAGGAGCGACCGTCTTCACCATAGGACTGTTCTCATCTGGCATGTAAGTAACACAGGGAGCTTAGTTATAGCAGCAGGTCTTTCTGTATCAGCTGGGATCACACACACACACACACACACACACACACACACACATGCAGACTGACATGTCGTAAGATTCATCAAACCAAGAGTGTAGGAGTCTATCCTCATATCCCCTTCGTTGCTGCATTCAACAAGTAAGACACACACACACACACACTACCATTTTACACAGTCAGTCACTGACGCACACACACCATATATGACTCCATTGCTCCAGTTGCTCCCTCTGGCTCACCTATGGCTATCTCAAACCAGACAATACTATTATACTAGTGAATGCAGTGGGGCTGGTGCTACAGCTCTGCTACATCTTTGTCTACCATACCTATGCTGAGAACAAGGTGAGGCAGTCACACATTGATGTAGCCTCACATAGGAGGAAAGTATTTGTGACCTAGCTACTGTGAAATATTTGGAGTTTTCTAACTGTCAATTATTGGAGATACAAAATATTATTCTTGTCTAAGTATTTGAAAACTAGTATGCAGATTTCTACCAAATTTGATGCATAGATTCAAATGAAGCACACTGTGACATACGCATACGGCATGTGTGTGTGTTGTATTTATAGAATCTTAGTATTTTGGCAATATTTAGAGCTTCAAACTATTAGTTTTTCTATAAATGCAACACACACACACTCAGTACTATGTTAGGAGGGACTTCTCGGTTGCTCTGGGTGTGTGTTCTCTCATCATCTTCATTCATCTCTTCATGATGAACGACCACTCCAGGACCCTCACCCAGCTCGGTCTCATCTGTAACTTCTTCACCATAGTCTTCTTTGCTTCGCCACTCTCAACTGTGGTGAGTCACATTCCCATTCCACAAGTAGTCACATTCCCATTCCACAAATAGTCATGTTGTACATGTAATGTTTTAAACCAATAGCCAGTCACTTAGAGATTATATTGCTCATATCTCAGCCTAGGAAGGTGGTAAAACAATGGAACTTGTGCCATTATGATCAGCTCAAAGAGATCTTTAAAATGGTTTACTTTATTTCAAAACTTGAAAAATGAACATTTTTGGAAAAAATTGCACTCGGCCATGGGCTATAGTTCATGGTATTGGACAAATTTGATAAAATGAATCTAGCGGAAATGCTATACCATTTGAAAGATCTCTTTGAGCTGATTGTAACCTTCCTAGGTTGAAGTATGAACTCACTAAACATTTTTTAACCAACACACTCTAACTGTTATACTCTCCCTCTCCTCTCTGACCTCCAGACTGAGGTGGTAAGAAATCAAACAACTGAATCAATGTCCTTCCCTCTCTCTGTGATGTCCACAGCTACCACACTGTCATGGACCATCTATGGAGTTCTTATCAAAGACATCTATGTACAGGTAAGATCACTGGGAGCAGTTGCATGGTTGTTGAAGGGAACTGATAAAGCCATGTGCAGAGATATCCTGAACAAATAGTAATTTTGTTTCCATTCTTATACTATTCATTGCCTTAATATCAGATTTAAGACCAGTAGCTACATCATTTCAGCCCTCTCNAATAGTCCAACTCTCACTGTTTGCCCTCTTCCCTTCCAAGAGGAAGACCCTCACCATCTCAGAATCATCACTGCCATGACAGCTGATGGAAATGTATGGACTGACTCTCTCAGTTGAACTGATACATGAACGGCTCATAGTAAGATGCACTCACTGATGCACTGTATCATGTATTGCATCAATAAGAACGAAAGTGAATGTTTTACAATTTTGTATGTACTATCGAATTTTGATCAAATTGCTTTATTATAATGATGACATTGTACTAGCTGTTTTAGACAGGGAGGATGAACATAGTTATCAGAGAAAAGCACAGTTATTCATGCAATCTTTTGTGTCAGAGCATAGATATAGAAAATTGCCACTACAGTTGGTAAAAGTCGTCACAGATAAATGCTAGAAAATAATAGATGAAAGACGCGGTAGAAGCAGCTAGCTGACAAAATGCTGACAGGAAGATACAGACATTGATCTCTACTGTAGAAACTTGGAAGAAGAATTGAAACAGCCATCAATTCTGTCCTGAATTTTAAGAAACTAGTTTATGCGCCCCTTTACCAAACGACTAAAAACAGCCTCCACTCTTGGTAAAGGTTGTCACAAGTGAATGCTAGGAAATAGCAAGAGATGAATGAGGCGTACAGTTGGCCAGCGCTAGCTTGGGAATATCAATATACTGATACCTACTGTAGAAATATTAATTTGGAAGAAGAATTGATCAATTCTGTCCTGAATTTAAAGAGAATAGCTTATGCGTCCATTTACCAGACGACTGAAAACAGAATCCACTCTAGGTAAAGGTTGTCACAAGTGAATGCTAGAAAATAGATGAGAAGAATACCATAAGGCATGCATACGTACAGTTGACACGCTGGCTCAATGCTTACAAGAATATCAATACTTTGATACTTACTGTAGAAATCTGGAAGAAGAATTGAGCAATTAATTTCAAGAGAAAGTTAATGCGTCAATTCTTTACATCAATAAAAATTGCCTCCACTCTTGGTAAGGGTTGACACAGATGAATGCTACAATTTATATGTATACAAAAATCTGCCATGCATTGCTGAAATGAACCTATAATCTAAGCTTCACTTTCTAGGTTATTACATTATATATATATAGCTCCATGCAGTTATACCATAATATAAAGATATTATGTATTAATAATCAATCATTGTTGAAACCACAGCCAGTGTATTAACAACAAGAATGGTTGATAACAATAATGATGATGTGTACAGTCTCAAGTTGTGAGTTCTTCTCTCTCCCTCTCTCAGTGAACATGTAGTCCATCGGTTCTTGAAGGCACTTGTATTGGTGGGAGGGTGGAATGATGTAAGGGGAATTCCCAGCTTGGTTCTCCCGACAGAGCATGCTCAGTAGCAGAGGGGAGATCCCTATTCATTACCTCACTGAGCTGTTCCTTGAGTGGAGCCAGTCTGTGGGTGGGGGAGGGGCTAGGACTGCGGTAGGAAGAGGGCGGGGCATGATGGAGAGAAGGCAGCAGATGACCTGAGGGAGGGATCAATGAAAGAACATAATTTGAAAGGATTGAGAAAGAATGATCTTTGCAAAGGATTTTAGTGAATATTTTAGCGATTGTTTTATGATAGTTTTGATGATAAGGTAGGCCACTACATCTGTGTAGCTCCAAATTTTTGTGGTACAACAGTGTTCTAAATCTTTGTGGAGAGCTAATCTCTCAATCTCTCTCTCTCTCTCTCTCTCTCTCTCTCTCTCTCTCTCTCTCTCTCTCTCTCTCT
>CAXIPT010000003.1:31173-113624 GCA_964030475.1 Tethya wilhelma | reverse complement strand
TTGTATGTGAATGTACCCATTGAAGCTACACTGGCGAGGGTTTGAAGAATAGCCTCCTCTAGAGTGAGTGTTGATTGATAGGGGTCTGACCGTCCACCATCAGGAAGACGATATTCTATCGTGATTTGCTGACAAAGGTCTTGATGGAGAGGAAAGATGATGAAGAAAATAGAAGGTCCAGACACTAACAGTGGTAGGACTTCTTGGAATTCCATTTGTCCTCCTGTATCAGTGAGATAAAGTTGCCAAGAGTTCTTGAAACGCTGTTGAAGTTCTTGAAGCTTTCTACCTTTGATAGCCTCTCTGAACACACCTCTGGGTGCTACATATCCTGATGGTGGTGGCTGTTTAGAGTTGTTGGTATGTTCTGTGGTTTTACTGGTACTTGGACTAGGTTCCTGTGGATGTGGTCTCCTAGTGGATTGAGATGATTCCACATCATAGATCAGTCTAGTGGCTTCATCTTTATATGATATTTCTTTCCAAATTGCTGAGTCAGCACTCACTGTTGTGGAATAGGACTTTGTTACTTCAACTTGAATGACTTTTTCAGCTACTCCACTACTTGATGATTCAGTAGTGGGCATTTCACCTTTCAGTCGTTTCATCAAGGAACTCTTTCCAGAGCCAGCTGGGCCTACGAATGCTATGTGACCTACAGTGTGTTCAAGTTCACCCTTTTCTTTTATTGCTTTTTCTACAGCAGCAAGATGTTCAGCATCAGAGTGTTCACTTTTTGAGGCTTCGGCACTGTCCAGACCCCCCAGTCGGATGTTGGTGAGTGTGGCTAGTACAAGCGCTGGGACAAGAGCAGATATTGGTGGTTGATAGCTGATATCACCATGGTAACCAGGTGATGTAGTAGAGTTGTGGTGAGAGAATGATGGCCCACTACTTGTATAAATAATAGAGTTGTGGTGGGTGGTCGACTGCCCAGCGCTGGCTGCTTCTGACTGGACTGGATCCATCTTTAGCTACTGACACAGTGTTGTGGTGGTTAGCTAATTAACTTAGTACTGCTGGATAGTCCAAAATAAAGTAAAATTACCAGCTTTTCAATCTCCACGTCTTCCAGCCAGACTTGGGTCAGGGCAGTTTGTGTGTGTCACTCAGTATCTCCATATTTGGCACAAATGGGACTTTCCCCGATTTTTCACCATCACCATGGCAACGATTAGAAGCCTGACACACAACAGTTGGTGACCGTTTCAAAGCCAAAGACAGAGGACGATCATAGGTAGGTCAAAAGGAGTGAGAGAGATATAATTTATGAATGGAGACGTTTGTAGGTAGAAATAATTGTTATTTAACTTTACAAATTATATGATCTTAGTCCCGTAAGGAGGATTCACTGTATTTTAAAAATCTTTCTGTATTAAAGTTAACCATATCTATATATCTCATCTCTAAATATACTGATCGTGTGTGTGTGTTGTTTCCCCATGGTAGGTAGATGTAGGTATGTCTTCCATCCGTGTCAAGAGTGGTGGTAAGAAGATGAGGGGTCTCAGTCGTATCTTCCTCCCTCCCTCCCCCTCCCCTCTACAGCCAGTCAGTCCAGTCCTACTGGACACCACGGACCAGTTGGACCCACTCAAAGATCCCGCCAAACTTGTTTTAGTGAAAGCTGCCGAAGCTCGCAAGAGACGTAAGCAGGAGGAGACAAAAATAGCCTTAGAGAAGATCCACCACAGGATAGACTATACCATTCAGGAGTACGAGAGTGGGGAGGTGGCGAAAGATGAGGTCAATCTGGAGGTGCTGGAGGACCCGGCCCAGTTGTACCAGCTCCTCTCGGACACCAGGAACAGGTCCAAGTACCAACAGAAGCTGACGGTGTTTCTGGTGGGGTATGAGGAGAAGTGTGAACACAGAGAGAGGATCCTGACATCGCTGCAAGACTTCTTTGAAGAGACTGAACTGGGAGGGACCAAGCTACTCCTGGAGGAGATGGAGACAGAAGAAATTGACTTTGACTCTGCAACTGCAGGTCTGGAGAGTGCTATGGACACTGCACAGTCAGCAGCCAAGAAACTCCTGGAGATTAAGAAAGAAATGGGCCAACTGGTAGCCATCTTTGCAGCTTATCCAGACACAAAGAAAGGACGTAAGAAAATGGAGAAAGCTCTTTTGAAAGCTCAAGAAGAAGTGAGTGAATTGACGACATCTTTGGAGGATGTTCAGCAAGAGCTGCAGGAGAGCAGCGAGAAATGCAGCCAGCTTCAGAAACAAGTTGATTTGAAGAACGTCGAATGTGCCAGCCTACGTAAAACAGCTGAGCAAGTCAAACAGCTCCAAGCCAGCAATGACACTTTGAAGAATGAACTAAAAATGGTGAAAGGAGATCTGGACAGCACCCAGTCTGAATTGGCTGAGACTAAAGCCATGGTTCCTTCTGAGAGCAAGGTCTTGGTGGACAGTGAGGCAGAGAGAGAGAGCAGAGAGAAGATGGAACAATTGGAACATTTCTTGGAAGAGGAGAGAACTAGAGGTCAAAGTCTAGAGAGAGAAATGGAGACATTAAGAGAGACCCATCGCAGTGAGATGGATGCCCTCCACTCAGAGCACGAGGCTGAGGTGATGGACATGAGAGGGAGGTACGAGGAGCAGCTCAAGAGCCTCATGGAGGATGACGACATGTTTGGGGAGGAGGAGCAGGACGATGATGATCTGATTGGTCAGTTTGAGAGTGACGAGGGTGTCATCGATAATGAAGAGGTGAGCCTCACTTGTATCAATACAAAATGTTATAAGTTGACCAGCACTTTGACTAGAAATATTTCTAAGATTGTAAGTGCATACATACGTGTACCAGAGATCGTACTGTGCATAAGAATTTCACAACCAATTTGGTAAAGATCGCCATGTTGTGCACTTTGAATTGCTCATGTAAAGCATGTTGACTAGCTAAAATAAAAGACTTTAATAGTATACTATACAATGCATTCAAGTGCCTATCATAATGTTTCTCTCTCTTCCTCTTAAGGATGGCCTGGCTGGTGATGTAAGTGTGAGGTCACTAGAAGGTGATGATGGTGTTCAGCATCATGATGACACTATTGATGGCGGGGAGGAGGAACTGATGATTGAAGGGGCTCACTCACAACTCATTGATAATGAGAATGTGCCAGCAGATAGCAAAGGTAACTTGCACCAGTGCACATGTACTTGACTTTTTGTCGCTTACTTTAAAGTTAAAGTTAAAGTTATATGCATTAATTCTACAGAAATTCTGCCGAAATAAATCAAAGCTGTGTTAGCATTGTCTATTTTGCTTTATTCTTTGTTTCTATTGTAGAACAAGTTTCCTCAGCTACTGCTGTTGATGAGGACTCTACTGAAACTCCTCCCACTGCCACTAGTCACCATGACAATGGTGCAGTGACCCCACCCACTTCCTCTCATCCTCCTGTCGCTAGTAAACCTCCCTCTCGTCAGAAAAGACACTCTGTGTCCATTCCTTCAACCCCAGGTCAGACAGACAACACACTCACTAGTCAATAGTTGCTTGTATCTCAGCCTATAGAAGGCTGTTTTAAGACCCATAATTATCTCAGTCTAGAAAGGTCGTATGAAGCTGGGACTAGTACTATTGTGATCAGCTCAAAGAGGTCTTTCAAATGGTGTAGTTTTTCATTAGATTCATTTTTATCAAATTTCTCCGATACCATGAACTATAGCCCATGGTCCATTTGAAATATCTCTTTGAGCTGATTGCAATGGTGCTAGTCCCAGCTTCATACGACCTTCCTAGGCTGAGATTATAACACTTCTGTATAATAATGCATTGATGTGAATCACTCAGAATTGGCATTGATTTGAGTGTGTTTGATTTCACAGCTCAAAACCAGCCATTCCTATTTTCATTATTACTATTATTGCAGGGTCATCTACTCCTGCCTCATCAGTGGGTGGGGCAGTGGGTGGAGCCAAGTATCGTGCCAAACTTGAGAAGCTGAAGAAAGAGTACGAATCACGAGAAAAGAAACTTCGACAAAACATTGACGATCTGAAAACAAAATCTCGTAAAGCCATTACATCATTGAAGGCCCAACTGGCGGACATGAGCAACAGACGTGGGGACGACATGGAGGCAATGAAAGAGGAGGTAGAGGAACTGAATAACCACCTCAGGATATCGTTGGAAGAGAACTCTAATCTTGAGAGCAAGATGGCTGCTCTGGAGAGAGAGAAGGAGGAACTGAGAGAGAGAGTGGAGCAATGTGAGATGGAGCTGAAGGAGCAGGGTGCTCTTGTTGAACAGTTGAGGGATGATTTGGAGAAGGCTCGCAATGAGACCATTATCAATACACAGCCGATGCAATGGGAGGATGGGGAGGACCAATCAACTCCCAGATCGGTAGGGTTATCCCCTTACATCACTCAGACCACGCCCCCTCTTGCTACAGTCCCAATGGAAGAGATATCTGTCAATGATGACAGTGGTTCCGTGGATCTGCAGGGGTCAGAGAGGTCACCACTAATTGGCCGAGGTGTCCACTTCTTACCTGCCTCATTGGAGCAGTCTGTCCACAGCATGGACTTTGCACCCATGAGCTCACCACTGGAAGCTCCTTCACTAATGAATGGGGACTTCCCCTCATCACCTGCCCCGCCCCCTCCTGCCCTCCAGCAGATGTTGGTCCAGTCCCGCCTCTCCCACCATTCCCCCGTCCCTGGCCCCTCCCTTCTGGTGGGCTATGACCATCCCATCGTGGTAGAGTGGAGCAAGGCCTACGACGGTCTCATCAAGTTCAAGGACCGACTGATTGACATCTTGAGTGAGGGGCCTCCCCGCCTGATGGCGCTGGCCGAGGAGCTGAGGGAGGTGGAGCTGCACTCCCTCGATCGGTGAGACACATACGTGCATACATACATACAGTGGGTTAGGTGGTGGGGTTGTCTAAGACTCTTGCACGGTTTGAGAATGCCGCTGAAAGTGAAATAATGAGATTCATGCAATACCATATAGCCGGAAAATTTGGCGGATTGAGCAAACTTTGAGTTTGACGGATTTTAATTTGGCGGAGCGAGCCGATCACGTGCACAATATGCATACGTACGTATATACGTATACGCACACGCACTAAATATTGGCGGATTTTAATTTGGCGGAGCGAGCCGATCACGTGCACAATATGCATACGTACGTATATACGTATACGCACACGCACTAAATATTGGCGGATTTTAATTTGGCGCTACTAATAAGTCTCATCCGCCAATCCGCCAAATTTAATTCCCCGCCAAATTTTCCGGCTATACGGTACTTTTCTTATGGGACAAAATAATAGCTAACTTTTGACTGGAAAAGCAATCAAAAGAATGGGGAGAATGAATGCTTTCCAATGGTGCTTGAAGTTTGGAAATCAATTGGAAATGAATAGTTTCTAGAGGCATTCTCAAACCAGCAATGCTGTTAAACACACATTCAATATCTACCGTGTACCATGTCCAAAATCTGTATATTTACTTTTTCTAGAAATCGCCAAGAGTTGCATGGTAGATTTACTTTAAATTTGTAGAAATCATCCANTCTCTCTCTCTCTCTCTCTCTCTCTCTCTCTCTCTCTCTCTCTCTCTCTCTCTCTCTCTCTCTCCCAGTGCCTCTCCTGATGTCCAAGGTCAGATCACAGAGATGAGGTTCAGTCTGGCTCTGTTGATGCACCAGTTGGAACAGACCCTCCACGAGGGCCTCCTGGGGGGAGACCCCTCTCAGGACGAGGGGGACCATCTCACTGGGGGCGACCAGGGTAAGGGGGGCAATTTTTATGCCTGAAACAATTTGACATAATAAATATAATTTCTTAGAGTCGGACTAACTTATTTTCCGACTAGGATTCTTACAATAGTTAGCAATGACATTTGGGACAACCCACCCTTTACAAGAACTTTACTAATGGATCATTATTAGAGGGACAGTGCCTCATTGCTTCAGAATCATTGTCACTTTGTTGACATATTTGACTGTAGAAAGAGCTGGCTGGCATTGTGTGTGATACATTCTCTGATGTGTTAATTCAGCTGACAAAGGCCAGCTCTGAGCTGAAACATCCTGTCTTATAAAAATAATTCTATATGTATCTGTTATTACAGCAATAAGCCTACATTGTGTGTGTGTCCCCCCCACCTTACAGGAGGAGCTGCCCATGGTGGTGGTGGTGGTGATGTCCAACTGAGGGTGACGGTAGACCACCTCAAGAAACAGCTACAACAGAGAGAGCAGAACCACAAGATAGCACTGCAGGAGAGCAAGGTAAATATAAGTTATGATCAGCTATGGTATACTGGGAAAGTTTCCCCGGGTTTAACTTCTGTGTATTGACCATGGTGCATGTGATACATTCCTAGTACATTTATCTATTAATTCCCTTCACTAATTACAGGAGACCATTGCTAATCTGTCTATATTAAATAAGTTATTAATTTCCTTCACTAATTACAGGAGACCATTGCTAATCTCTCTAGCAAGGTTGAGAGTTTAAAGGTCGAAGTGGCTAACTTGAGACGTATCCTCCCGAGAGAGGGGAGTGGCCTGGATGAGCTAGGGGGTGGAGATTCCATCATGTTCACTCGTCTGGACTGCGAGAGGAACACAAGGACTCTCCGTACGGCCCTGGAGAAGGACAGGTGAGAGCTAGAGACGTGGGAACACTTTGTACTGTAGTGTACATACATATCTCCTGCTGGCCATTGTCCGCAATGAGACAGAGAAAATAATAAGAGACAAGCAAGAGCACAATTTTATTACTACTGTAGTAGTACACTGAGTGCAGGGAAATTGCCTCATGCAGATTTATGCCCATTCAAAAGCAATATTGGTAGCAGCTAAGCTAGCTAGAATCAATCTGACTCTGATTGCAGTAAGTATATTCCATTGATTTGTGTAGCTGATTGCTGCATGGTAATCATGATCATTCTGAAATACAGATGCTGACAATAACTTTACAAACAATCATGTGCATTCATCATAATCTTTGAAGGGTAAAGATCAGCCAGTTAGCCAGTTAGCTAGAAATCAAACGAAGAGAAAAAGAAAAAAAGGCCAGCACTGTGGAAGCCACTCAGTCAATCTCCCCTAAAAAATTTATGACAATAAAAGAACTCTTGAAAACAGCCAGTTAGCTAGTTTGTAATGGGGATGAATNTGGCAAAAATAACTATTTCTAGTATCACTTCAAAATGCTTCCGGTTTTGATGACGTCAATTGCAAGAGCTCTATCTAGAACATAATCTTTCATGTTGTTGTAAATGTTGTTGTAAAGAGGGGAGTGGCCTGGATGAGCTTGGAGGCGGAGATTCCATCATGTTCACTCGTCTGGACTGCGAGAGGAACACAAGGACCCTCCGTACGGCACTGGAGAAGGACAGGTGAGAGCTAGAGACGTGGGAAGCACTTTGTACAGTAGTGTACATACATATCTCCTGCTGGCCATTGTCCGCAATAAGACAGAGAAAATAAATACAGACAAGCAAGAGCACAATTTTATAACTACTGTAGTAGTACACTGAGTGCAGGGAAATTGCCTGTCGCAGATTTATGCCCATTCAAAAGCAATATTGGTAGCAGCTAAGATAGCTAGAATCAATCTGACTCTGGTTGCAGTAAGTATATTCCATTGATTTGTGTAGCTGATTGCTGCATGGTAATCATGATCATTCTGAAATACAGATGCTGACAATAACTTTACAAACAATCATGTGCGTTCATCATAATCTTTGAAGGGTAAAGATCAGCCAGTTAGCCAGTTAGCTAGAAATCAAACGAAGAGAAAAAGAAAAAAAGGCCAGCACTGTGGAAGCCACTCAGTCAATCTCCCCTAAAAAATTTATGACAATAAAAGAACTCTTGAAAACAGCCAGTTAGCTAGTTTGTAATGGGGATGAATAGAAAAGAAGAAAAGAAAAAAAAAGGTAAGCACAGACAAAGCAAAAAAAAAAAAAAAAAAAAAAAAAAAAAAAAAAAAATGCCAGCACAGAGGAGGCCACTCAGTCTTAGCTTCCAAGACATCCCACATTCAGCAGGTGGCAGGTTCTTAATAAGTCATCCCGACCCAGTGACCAACAGCCTTCGGTACACTGGTCCCCCCTTTCGGGCCATGCCATATACAGGCATGTAGGCTGAGGTGAGTCAGAGCTCCCGCAGGATGACTCGAACCCGCACACCTGGTTACAGTGGGCGCTCTTGGTGTAACGCCTTAACCACTGTGCCACATGTGCTGGCTGAGAATTAGAGAGGCTTCTTTCATCTTTATACTTTAATAATTGATTTATTATTGATAAAGTAGAGAAGGAAAAAAATCCGTCAGTTGCGAATCCCCGACCTCGGACCTCTAGGTTGAAGACTTCTCACGCGGACTACTGTTCTAGAGTGCCTAAGCTTACGTAATGATCAAGATTAGCTTTTTTAATAACTCTAAATCGCCGCTGCGCATGTGTTGATGAAGACCCTTTACCATATCTTCGAGACTATACTCCGTCAGTTTCTCGACCGCTAGATAACGCAACCAGTGAGCACTCATGTGGCTTAGAGTATCAAACAATACAAAAATAGAATAATGCAATTATCGTACAATAGTCTATGTTCTTTTAATATGATCGTATTAGCATAATGTCCAGTTCAATGGTCCCAGTTATCATAAATTAAACAATAGTATTATAAAAAATAAACAATATAAATTACTCAATTTGATATTACCATTCTGTTGCTGTGATATTGTACTGATGTCTAATGACTGAGAGAACAACAAACTGAAGTATTGTATAGCAGGAAAGTTTCGCGGGGTTTATGTTTGAATAGAGATATCTGCAAAAGTTTGACACCTGCGAAACTTTCCCGCTATATGGTTGTAATTCAATCAGTGCATGCTCTGTTCAGTTCAATATTTCACTGACTCCACACTGTGACACACTGTGACATACTGTGATCTCATTATTGTCTCTAGTTGTAGGATCTCCCCCACCACCTACCACAAGGTGACCTCATCGATGGAGGAGTACCTCTCTCTCCCCTCCAAGAGGCTGGCCCTCCTCTCCAGGAGATGCCACCTCAAGGTGCTAGCCTCCTCTCTCATCACTGACCTAGAGAGCCACTGCCCCGATCCCTCCAGTGCAGCCAGGCTCATGGGAGGACTGTCACAGAGAGCTGAACGTAAGGACCTGGAGCTGAGCATGGAGATGGACAGATTGACTGTGCAGAGACACTCACTGGCACACGCTCTCACTCACACTCTCACGCACATCGAGCATCGAGCTGGGGTGTTTTTGATCAAACCCGTTTATAAGAGGCGTCATGCTTCACCCCATCACCCCTCACTCATCACACCCATCACACGCCCACTACCATTGCCACGGAAACCAGCCAGTCTGGCTAGACAGGTGGATACTAGTGGGCGTGGCACTCCTCATCCTACGATGACGATGGCAAAAATGTACAGAGCAATACGGAGAAACGGGCAGCTGTCATTTACTTCTTTATGGCAAAAATAACCATTTCTAGTATCACTTCAAAATGCTTCCGGTTTTGATGACGTCAATTGCAAGAGCTCTATCTAGAACATAATCTTTCATGTTGTTGTAAATCTTATTCACAATAACAATAATGACAATAATGGCCAAAAATGTTTGCCTCACCCTCACATGCACACACCCTCACAGCTAGCGGAAGAGGAGGAGTCTCATGTTCTCCCAGGAGGGGGTGTGTCCACAGCAGAGCCACGCCCCAATGCCTACATGCCCTCAGGAGAAGGGGATCTCCCTATTCCCAAGCCCTATGGGTGCCATGCCCCCTTCAAGCCATCCCAGCCAGGAGCCAACATCAGACACATTAGAAAACCACAACCAAAACCAATTGACATATAACAACAGCAACAACAACAACAACAATAATAATAATAATTATATAGATGTGACTGTCATGTTTAATGAGTTAATATATTCAATGTTCAGTTAATGATTTAGGGGAAATCCCTCAGTATGACGTCATATAGATTTGTCCTGCGCGGTATGGGAAATTGCATCAGATCAATCTATGATTAAATTGGGTAAGAAAATGTTAAATTATAATGATAATCTGTATTTTCAGTCTATAGCTAGTGTGTAATGATTGATAAGGTACATTGTACTATACAGATATCAGATATGGAGAGAGATGATGGTTCTAGTAGCTCCTATGATAGCCCCCTCCCTCTCCCTCTCCCTGCCAACCCCTCAACTGGTAGTGGTCCCCCAGTCACCAGGACACACCATGGAGCCACACCCACTCCTGGCCACCCACCACTGTATCCTAATAGTCCCCACCCCTATGATAATATGCCCATTGTTCGTCGATCCTCTGGGTATGTGATGATCAATAGGTATGTTTATAAACAATCACGAATAGTTGGTATATACAATTTTTCAATATCGATGTCTTTATCAATATATGCATGATCGATATTGAAAAATTGTATCTACCAACTATTCGTGATTGTCTTGCACATGCACAAGAATTTACTTCATGACACAACAACTTGATTGAATTAATTATTGTGTGTGTTCATCTCTTCCAGTCTATATAGATCAAGGGAGAAACAGTTGGTTGAAGCTTGTGGGAGTGGAGATGATTCTTTAGTCTTATCTCTTATCAACAGAGGAGTCAATGTGAACAGTTTAATGGATAGATGGTGGAGTCCATTAATGATGGCAAGTGTCAAAGGACACAAGTCAACAGTTGAATTATTGTTACAACATGGTGCTCAGATTGACTTACAGGATAGTACTGGAATGCGGAATGCATTGATGTTGGCTAGTTACAATAGACGTTTAGAAATAGCCCAACTCTTACTAAACCATGGTGCCCAAGTTGATTTAAAATCTGAAGATGGACACACAGCCATGAATATGGCTAAGAATCATGATATGGTTGATTTGCTGATGTCAGCAATGATGCCTCAATTGATTGCAATGCTCCAGCCAGTAGCTCACAAGTGGAGGGAACTAGGGAAGCATCTTGGTTTGAAGGTGACCACTCTAAACCAATGTCACAGCTCTGCTAGTGAAGAGGAAGGTCATCTTGAAGCAGTGATGAACACCTGGTCACAACAAAATGATCCTTGTCCATCTTGGAGGGCACTAATAAGAGCTGTGAAAATCATTGATAGAGACTTGGCAAAGGAAATGGACCAGCTAGTCAGTAAGCATTATGCATTCTGTTTGTGTATTCAATGCTGAGAATTTATTCATTTTCCTATTGTAGATGAGGAATTACAAACCTATGACAAGGAGGAGGACAGTACAAATTCATCAAGAAAGAGAGATCCTCCTGAAGTGAGTTCCATGATGACATCTGTAGATTAATTTATACTGATGTACTCTGTTGTTCCAGGGTTCAGAGGTCACTCCTGACCCGAAAAGACACAGTGGTGATCATAGTGTGGAAATCAGTGAGTTGGTTTGTGTATGTGCAAGAATTAAAAACTTAAATCATATAGAACACATGTATTTAAAAATAATATTAACAATAATTATTGGTTCCAGGTCTTATAATCTGATGTACAGACATTATATATTTTTTCTTTGCAGAGGAAATTGACTGGGTTGAAATTGTACATTATTTGGAGAAATTGGAAGCTCCTCAAACCATAAGACTTGGAGCTGAGCTGGGATTGAATGTGTTCAAACTGAACAAAATGAAGACCCTTCCTGATGACATGGTCACAGCATGGCTACGAAGAGAAGACAATGTTAAAGAACTAACATGGAATCTACTGGCTGACAAGCTGAAGAAGATTGGACAGACAGGCATCGCTGAGGAAATTATCAGAGACAGAGTCAACCCAACAACCTGGTAGGGTGCATGGATATGGATTGTGCATGGCCATAGCTCATAGCTACTTCCTACACAGGGACGTCCAACTAACTGTAGCTTCAAAGAGAAGCTGTAACCATGGTAACAGTGGAGATCAAGTTGAAGTGAGATCAGGATCAGTCGTAATGTCTCAATCACGCAGATCTGACTCAGGTTAGTTAACTTATTTGCAAAAAAATTATACAATTTTGAGTTATTTTTATTTTCCACATATATATACAGAGTCAACTGCTGATGGTCGCCATGACAACATGTATACCACACCCTCTAGAAAGAGACCTCCAGCTGATGATGTGAGTGATTAGGTGTATATGTATACACTCATTGTCAGCCTGAGGTGGTCTCATGTGAGCAAAAAGTACGTGCCTGTCTTTATTCAGAGTTCAGAGTTCACTCCTGCTCCAGTGAGACCCTGTAACCATGGTAACAGCAGAGGTCAAGTTGAAGTGAGTCAAACTTCGAGACAGAGCTGTCACAATTTATAATTTATTGAGCAAGTGATGTATTTGTTTCAGAAGTCAAAGTCCACTTTGAATTCGGCAGACCATGGTGATGGTTTGGAAATAAGTGAGTGTCTGAAAAGTTAATATTTTTTGTATACCAACTTACATCATGTTGTGTTGTCATTTCAGAGGACAGTGATTGGAATGAAGTTGTGTGTTACCTATACAAATTGGAGCCAGCTCAGCTTGACCTTCTTGCTGGAGAGCTGGGACTGAATTGCTTCATTTATGGATGGCATAGCTTTGCTGTTGATAAGATGAAGGGTCTAGGAGACATGGTGAGGGCATGGCTACGAAGACAAGACAATGTCAAAGAACTAACATGGAATCTATTGGCTGACAAGCTGGAGAAGATTGGACAGACAGGCATTGCTAAGGAGATTATCAAGGACAGAGTGACTGGGAACCCGACCAGGTAATACATATACCAGAGATATTGATTGTGTGTGGAAAAAGCTCATAGCTGTTTTCGGGGTCACATTATTATCTCTTGTCTTTACCCAGCTCCTAGGTTCCACCTCACCAGTGGAGCTACCGTCTGAGGGGGGACTGCTGGACTCACAGTTTGATGTGACTCAAGTTACTTTGTTGGGACTGACAGAACATGGACAGTGAGCAGCACTGCTGCAGTGGACTTATATATTTCCTGTGTTCAGTCATATTTGTGTGCAGCAGTATGTACGTCATACAGGCCTAGCATGTTCTGAAACTGACCTTTACAACTAACTGCTTTTGTTTATTTTGGCGTAATCGATAAGGAATGACGTCATGATAGAATCCCTATAACTGTTATAAACAACTCGTGTGCTAGTACTAGTGAGCAATCGAGGAGCAGCAAAAGCTTGAAGGTTTCTCTCTCTACCAAAGTTTTACAAGATGAGCAGTGTACCGTTCTACGCCATTGACACGTCTTGCCGGACAGCCGAGTGCCCGCGCTCTCCGTTCAGAACCAAGAAACAGACGCACCAACTGGTGGTACCTGACCACCTCAGACAAGAAGGTGAGAAATTATGATGAAACAAATGATTTGTGCTAGACTATTTTATTTANCTCTCTCTCTCTCTCTCTCTCTCTCTCTCTCTCTCTCTCTCTCTCTCTCTCTCTCTCTCTCTCTCTCTCTCTCTCTCTGTGTTTCTAGGTCGTGCTCGCTCATACAGTGCTAGTGATACAGCTGCTGCTAAGACTCCAATGTCTCCCTCTAGTGCTACTAGTGGACTGACAGTGAGTCAGAGTCAGGGAAGATGTCAGTCACTGAATAGACTGGACAATAGAACTATTGAGAGAATCCTTGACACTCTTAGCACCTTCAATTGAAGCACCACTCACATACAGCTTCACTCTCACCTCTCTCTGTCTCTCTCTCTCACTCTCTTCACATGCTCACATCTAACTGCTGCTACCCAGTGTTGTTCTCTTTGAGTTGTATTTTAGCCTCCAGTTCTTGGCTTGACTATCACCACACACCTGTACCTTCCTACTAGTGTTTTATTGTACACTCACATACTGACAGCTGTATATATCCATATCATTTATTGTTCAACACTACATCTGTATACATGTATTAAGTATCCTATGCGATGTTATTTTAATTTTTAATTTTTGTTCCCCCCATTTTTTTGTTATCTGCCACAATACCAATACCATGCACATTTAATTTTGGTTTATATATAGTAACATATACTGTTGATATAACCATTATTTTGCAAGCTTAAGGTAATTATAGTAATATGCTACATAATGGCCATTATTCTGTTTACCAATACAATGCCATGCTAGCTAATATACTCTATCAAACTAGCCACATCAACAACCATGCATGCAACCTATCACTTCACCAAGATAAAAGAGCATTGTCTTATCAGCTAAATCTAGCCTAAGCTGGCACATCCTGCCTGCATGCATCAGTTGCATAACCAGCTAAACCAGCTCAAGCAGAATCATCAGCTGCGCACTAAGACAATACATGTCCAAATAAGGTAAAGGTAACATTTTTTAACATGCATGCATGCCTTGCATGTGTGCCCATGGACATGTTTACTTTACATGTAATAAATTATTTATGTATATAGGATGCTGTGCTATAAATAGAACTGCCACATCAACACATACATTAATTCTACAAAGACAGTAGCACACATACACACATGAACTGAGAGACAAGATATATACAAGTGAATGGTGTATTAAAATCAATGGGTGTGTGTGTGTGTGTGTGTGTGTGTCAATTATAGGCGTTGATGACAGGGTGATTGAGGTAGACCTGAGAGTTGCCAATCACCAACGGAGTACATCTCTCAGTGAAATAGGCCACAAGATGAGGAATGCTCTCAAACTCATGGTCTCTGGACTTAACCTGAACACATAAATTGGAATAAAGTTATTGGTCATTCTACAAGTTGTATTAACATAGTTCAGTCTATAGATAATTTCAACAATAATAGTCTTTGGAAAAATTGATCATTGCAATGTAACTCATCAAGTAATTGGTGGATAAGCTAAACAACTCAGCTATGATTCTTGGTACTTTCTAACAAGCGTTTGTTGCCACAGATGACATGTTTCTCTACATAATTAGCCTGGTAACGTTACAACATTATCAAAGCTCTGCATATCTATGATTGCTGTGCAGCTCCAAATTTTCGTGGCACAAACAGTTCGTGAAAAGTCTATCTTTGCTGTATTAAACTAATTTTTGTGAATCACGATCTCTGAAATTTTATTGCCAATATACAATTTTCATGATATAATGGAATTCACGAAAATATCCTGCCACAAAGATTTGGAGCCATACAGTATGTAGGTGGAGAACATCTATACACAATGCGTCCCCTCCACTCACCCTGCCCTGCTTGTCCATGAGCAGCAGGTGCTGAGGTTGGCCTCCTGCCATGCCCGTGAGGACAAACTGGCCTGGTTTCTTTGACGACTCTCGTATGAGGAACTCCCCGTCCTTCACCAGCAGAGCCTCTGCCTCAACACGACTGATGGGTCCGTGGAAATAGCGTTGCTGTGGCAACGGAGCCAACACATCAGGGAGAGAATCACGGACAGAAGCTGAAGAAATGGAGTGAGAGGGTACAAGGGACAGAGAGCAAGGAGTTATGGTTAGGGTGTGGGTGATGTGTCATATGGTAGGGTGTGTGTGATGTGTCATATGGTAGGGTGTGGGTAGAATAATTTAAAATGAATTCAAGCTGGTCTAACTTGAAAGGGAGTCGCTAGGATGAGTGTGTGTGTGTTGTGGCTAAGAGACAGTTTGAAAGGAAACTGACAGCATTGATGTCTACACATTGTACTCTGTAACAAGTACAGCACATTTTGTACACACCGCATCTTAAAACCATCTAATGTACAGATCTTTAAAAATGGCACAACTTGAAAATAAAGTCACAGTTCAACCGCCTAAACTTGAAAGTTAAACCATGAAAATGTTTGACTAGAGAGTGTGTGAAAGTTTGACAGTGAAACTTTCCCGCTATTTGGTATCAAAATTCTTCACAGATGAGCTGTGAGCCCATACATATATACATTATACGAAAAAATTTGCGGATAAAAACTTTCATGGATGGATGGATGGTGATTCATGAAAAATGCAAAAGTTAAACCAGGCACAACTTTCCCACTATATGGTAGTACTGTTGACTGACCTATATTCTCCAATCCACTGGCCCCACCCCCTGATGACAATGATACTGCTGGTCTTGATGACTGGGGGTTTCCCCTCGACATGTAAATGGTGTCATCGAATTTTGGAGAGAAAGGAGAGGGAGGGGCTTGACTCTTAACTCCGCCCACATCACCAGCAACGTCATAAACATTCTCGGCTGGTTTCTGATTGGACGATTGCTTTTGAACTTTCTTTAAAGAGTTGGCAACTTCAGCAGGATTATCATACACGGCCATGGGAGGGGGGTGCCCCTTCATTTGTGGACTCATTATCTCATTAGGATCATCGTACATACCAGAGGGCGTGGCAGAAGTGACACTCTTTGAAGTGGGTGTGTCCAAACTGTGTGGGTCGTCATATAAAGTAGCTCCAATATTGTGATCGTTACTGACCACACCCCCTCCCCTAGCAGACAGCACCCTCTCCATCTGTCTGTTGTCATAGAGGTCTTCTTCGACTGCTGGAGGAAGGTCGTACACATTATTAGCTCCGTTGGAAGAGGGGACTTGAGGGGTGGGCTTGGCTAGGACCTTGGGTTTACGAGGGACACTTGGTTTGGTCCCTGGTTGTTCAAGGATCTCACCATCTGGTCCCACGTTGGAGTAGTCGTGATGGACAGTGGGTGGAGTCAGGTCTATGAGGTGGGCGGAGTCATTGGACGAGATCTGACGGATGGACATTAGCTTTCTGTTGCCATAGCGACTGCTTTCGTCGTAATCGTCATCAATCCCTGAGGAAATGAACAATTAACGACACACGCTGAAATTATTATGCAAGGAGAGATAAAAGCAGGTATGACCTGACTCCCGTCAATTAACTCATTAGCGAACTATTTCAAACATCTTCAGCTAAACAGCTTTTTAATGGACACACAGCTTTTCAAAATTATGTACACATAGTTGATGCTAAAAATATGCCAATTTGAGGACCCACAAGTTAGTGATAGTTACAGGAGAGGCCACTCAGGGATTATAAGAGTATGAAAAGTATAAGTACAGGAGGTGAGGATAAGTTTTGCAGATGTAAAGTTTCACAGATGGGCTATGATAGACTGTGTGACAACTTTACACCTAACACAAAGTCATTGAATCATGGTCTGTGGAAACAACAAAAAGTTATTGTCTACAAAACTTTCCTACTAACTAACTAGCTGCATGGATTGTTTAACTCTCCCACCATTACATCATCATTACATCATCTATTGTAATTCCTCACCAGTGACTCCTTCGCCCTCGGGGTTGGAGTAATCCCCTCCCTGAGTGAACACCATCGGCTGGATCCTGGGGGCGTGGCTGTTCTCCACTGCCATGGTGTCGTAGGGGTTCTCAAGCCGAGGGACAGGAGGACCATTATCATAGACCTCCACTTCCTAGAGGGGGAGATAATTAGGTACTGATTACAGGGGCAGTCGGCAATAAAGAGGGGATTAGGGAACTTTTGAAGATAACAAAAAGCTTTTGCAACTTGGTTAAGTTGCAATTCAGTCATGTGATTGTCATGTGACTTACTGTTGGAAATCCTGGAAGATTACTGTAGACTCTTGGTCGTGACTCCGGGACTTCAGGCTAGANTTTCCTAGCCCCTATAACGCCTAGCCGTAGCCCCTATAATGCCTAGCCCTAGCCTCTATTTCCTAGCCCCTAATGCCTAGCCCTAGCCTTAGACTTGGAAGAAAATCACTTAGATGAAAATAGCTTAAATGAAAATCGAAATCCCTTAGAAGGGGTCAAAAATAGCTTACAAAATCAGTTAGCAAAATCAGTTTGAACCTTCAGGGCCACTGTAAATGTGCAACCATTCGAATCGCTCTATCATTAGTTTCCATATGTGGACATATAAAAATGTATGTAAGGAATTATGTGTACAGTGAATGCTAGCAGTAGACACACATGGGGTGGAGCGATGGATTGTCTTATGTAAACAGGAGC
Source organism: Tethya wilhelma (assembly GCA_964030475.1). Taxonomy (NCBI): domain Eukaryota; kingdom Metazoa; phylum Porifera; class Demospongiae; order Tethyida; family Tethyidae; genus Tethya; species Tethya wilhelma. The sequence goes on along the minus strand of CAXIPT010000003.1, from coordinate 95,678 downwards.
AGGTTCTCACTACACACAGATGCTTCTAGAAGGAAGCGGTAAACAGCAGCTAAAATTGCTTTTCTCCAATGGCAGAATTTATTCTGGAAACAGTTATACAGTTGTTCTCTCTCTCTCTCTCTCTCTCTCTCTCTCTCTCTCTCTCTCTCTCTCTCTCTCTCTCTCTCCCTCCCTCCCTAGAATCCTCCAGAAGTGCTCCCTGGTCCACACTGCTAAGTTGCTGGAGAGAGACTCTCAGAGAACAGAACTGTCTAAACTGAAACACGACCTCATGGAGTTGACCTTTGAACTGGAGGGAAAGAGAGAAGAGATACACAAGCTGACTCAGCAAATCAACACCACTGAACAACAGCTGAACAAGGTTGAGACACACACACACACACACACACACACACCTCACACCCTCACTGTGGCCCCTCCCACTCACACACTAGCTCCGTCGTCGTTATGAGCAATCAGTTCAGGAGCGCAATGATCTTGGTCTCCAGCTGATAGAGCGCAACGAGGAGGTGTGTGTGTTCTACGAGAGAGAGAACATCCAGGAGTCCCTCCTGAGGCGGGCCAACATGGAGCTCAATGACAGGGAGGAGGAGCTGAGGGTCATGAGGCTCGAGGTGAGATAGTGGTACTAAAGTCCATCTGGGTTGAGAATGCCGATAGAAAGAATAACTTTCTAAATATGCGACCAATTTCAAAATTTCAAGCACCATTGAAAAGCGTTCGCTCTCCCCTTTCTTTTGATTGCTTTTCCAGCTTCCTACACCTTACCAGTCAAAAGTTAGCTATTTTGTCCCATATTGTATGAATCTTATTATTTCACTTCTGGCGGCATTCTCAAACCAGATGGAATTTAGTAAAATCTTTAATCTTTTTTTATCTCTTTAAAGGTTCCTACTAAAATCTATATTAAAATCTCTCTCTCTTTTTTTCTCTTTTGAAGGTTCCTATTAGAATCTCCTTTGAAAGTTTCTATTAAAATCTCTCTTTTCTCTTTTGAAGGTTCCTATTAAAATCTCTCTTTTGAAGGTTCCTATTAAAATCTCTCTTTTCACTTTTGAAGGCTCCTATTAAAATCTCTCTTTTCTCTTTTGAAGGTTCCTATTAAAATCTCTCTTTTCTCTTTAGAAAGGTTCCTATTAAAATCTCTCTCTGTCTCTTTTGAAGGTTCCTATTAAAATCTCTTTCTGTCTCTTTTGAAGGTTCCTATTAAAATCTCTCTTTTGAAGGTTCCTATTAAAATCTCTCTTTTCACTTTTGAAGGTTCCTATTAAAATCTCTCTTTTCTCTTTAGAAAGGTTCCTATTAAAATCTCTTTCTGTCTCTTTTGAAGGTTCCTATTAAAATCTCTCTTTTGAAGGTTCCTATTAAAATCTCTCTTTTGTTTTTTGAAGGTTCCTATTAAAATCTCTGTTTTCTCTTTGAAATCTCTTTTCTCTTTTGAAGGTTTCTATTAAAATCTCTCTTTTCTCCTTTGAAGGTTCCTATTAAAATCTCTTTCTCGTTTTTATTTCTTTTAAAGTTCGTATTAGTATCTCTCTCTTTTTAGTCTTATTAAATTAAAATCTTTCTCATATTAAAGTAACCTTAAATGCCACACACACACACACACACTCTCTCTCTAGTTGTCTCGTCTTGGTAATGATGTCCTAGTGAATCGTAAGCTCCTCCCAGAGAAGGAGAGGCTGGAGCAAGAACTGGTCAATGCTCAGATCGAACTGAAGGAGACAGAGAGAGAGATGAGGGAGATAGAGAGAACAGTGGAGGACGCCAGCGACCCCTCCAGAGTGAGGCTACTACCAGGGGGAGACCCCTCTCGTAATGAACTGGCTGCCAAGATAGAGGCATTGGAGGTAAGTGTGAAGGAGGTATAGCTAGCTTCCTGATGGTGGGTTCAGCAGCTGAAGTGTTTCATTTCTCACTTCATCTTGACATTTACAGAGATACTAATGTACACCATCAACCATAACTTTTGGTGGTAATTTTGTGGACTAGTTGTTTTCTCCACTTCACAAAGGAATAGTTGGTCTCACTAGTTCTGTAAAAATATCCACACACACACACTGGCAGCCAAGATAGAGGCATTGGTAGTACAATGCTACAGTGTGTGTCTATATAAAAGGATCCCCCCCCCCCTGTGTATGTGTATATATGTGTAGCATACATAGCTTCTTGATTTCATTTGGGCTATGAAAAGAGTGGGTCCCTATAATTAATGGTGTTCATTCAGTTTAGAAAAGAATCTTTGACAAATATCAAAGTTAATGTATCAAACTTACCTTATGCACACACACACACACACCCTCCAGACTAGACTGGGAGAGGGTGAGCATCAGTTGCTGGAGAAAGATCTTCTCTATGAGCAGGTCTCTAAGCTCAGTGACAGAGCACAGCAAAAGGTCGAAGCTCAGAAGCTGTCCACCCTGGAGGTGGCCAAGAGAGTGAACCAGTACCAGTCCAAGATCAAAGACACCACCAGGAAGATGATGGCCCTCATATCGGAGATGGCCATGGTCCAGGTGAGGTGGGTAGGGGGTTTCCATGGTAACTACGAGAGAGAGAGAGAGAGAGAGAGAGAGAGAGCACAGTGTATCAGGAGGTACGACAAGAGAGTGTCAATTGTCAATAAGTACATTCCAATCACGTGACCACTATACGTAGTGCGCTATTGGATTTGATCACGTGCACCTACCATGCTGAGTCAGCAAAAGCTTTGAATTGACACTCGCGTGTCGTACCTTCTCTGATAAGATACTGTGGTGTTTTGCTGAGCTTGCAAATCTGTTAATTTCATTCAGTCATGTGACCTCAATGTAAAGTAATGATAGTTTGATCACATGCACCACCTGTCTGTTGTCAGCTGGGACCTCTCTTTCACAGAGTGAATTTTGTTATCCTCCCGTAACACCCCCTGTCATTATTTGGCTGTTTTATTTCACTTTTCATTCTAATATTTCTACTATTGCTACTACCACCTCTGAGCTGAGACCTTTCTTTCACAGAGTGAACTTTTGTTATCTTGCTATAACACCTCTTAGCTGTCATATATAGTTTTGCTGTTTTATTTCACTCTGCATTCTATTATTGCTACTACCATCCTATCCTCCCTCTGTTGTATCGATCCAGGCGTCGTGCCACCATCTTGGTGAGGAGGTGAGAGAGAGAGAGGTCCATCTGGAGCAGGCCTACTCCAGACTGGAGGCTGGGGAGGCCCCTGATGACCAGACAGCCATGGAGTGGCAGAGGCAGGAAAGGGCCTCTCAGAGGAGGCACCAGGAGGAGACCATCAGGAGGAAGGTAACCCATAACCCGGTTTGAGAATGCCGGTAGAAACAATTGCATAACTTTCTAAATATCCAACCTAGATCAAAAATCCAAGCACAATAGGAAAGCGCTCGTTCTCCCCGTTCTTTTGATTGTTTTCAAGCTTCCTACGCCTTACCAGTCGAAGTTAGCTATTTTGTCCCATAGAAAAAATATGTTTCTTTATGCTGTGACCATTCATCATGGAAGAAAATTTAAAGTTGTTAATTTACAGCAAGATGAATCGCCTCAATAGCTGTGTATGTCATCTTCAACAGTTCTACTACAGCTAAAATCCATCTGGTTTGAGAATGCCGCTGGAAGTGAAATAATGAAATTCTATAATAATTCTCAGCCCTTTAGTTTTATGTGTTTGCAATCGCCATTATCAGGAAATCATTTTTATAATTTTTTGTTACTTGACAGCATTTACTGAAGTGGTCTAGCTCAAGAGCTGACTGATTTATAGAACATAATCTTTCATGTTGTTGCAAATCTTATTCACAATACCAATAATGACAGTAATGGCAAAAATGTTTACCTCACCCTCACAGCTAGCAGAAGAGGAGGAGTCTCATGTTCTCCCAGGAGGGGGTGTGTCCACAGCAGAGCCACGCCCCAATGCCTACATGCCCTCAGGAGAAGGGGATCTCCCTATTCCCAAGCCCTATGGGTGCCACGCCCCCTTCAAGCCATCCCAGCCAGGAGCCAACATCAGACACATTAGAAAACCACACCCAAAACCAATTGACATATAACAACACTATATGTTTAGGAATATAATTATGTGACTGTCATGTGTAATGAATTAATGATATTCACTGTGCTATTTATGATTTGGAGAAATCCCATGGTATGATGTCATAGATTCATTGCGAGTAGAGGTCACGAGATAAATAATAAACCGTAGTCTATAATTATATTATTATCTTATGAATATAAAACTAACCGTGTAAATTAGGTAAGAAAAGGTTGAATTATGTATAATGATAATTCTGTATTTTCAGTCTATAGTGTGTGATAATAGGGTACATTATACTATATAAACAGATGACAGATATGGATAGAGATGATGGTTCTAGTGGCTCCTATGATAGCCCTCTCCCTCTCCCTCTCCCTCTCCCTCTCCCTGCCAACCCCTCAACTGGTAGTGGTCCCCCAGTCACCAGGACACACCATGGAGCCACACCCACTCCTGGCCACCCATCACTGTACCCACCCTCCTCTCTGCAACCTCCTGCTCTAAACTACCAGCAACCAGTCAACCCACCACTAGATCCTAATCACCCCCACCTGAGGCTGAGTACACCCCCTCAGCCACTTCATTCCCAACAGACTGGTCGTGTGATACCATCATCAATCACTGCAGAAGAGAATAGGTATTAAATGAATAGAAATACGTCACTAGACTAAGTATTGTTCAATTGTTTTCACGTATTATTATAAGTATTGTTCAATTGTTTTCACGTATTATTATAAATTATAATAATACGTGAAAACAATTGAACAATACTTAGTCTAGTGACGTATTTCTATATAATGATTGTGTGTTCATCTCTCCCTGTGTAGATCAATGGAGAGACAGCTGGTTGATGCTTGTGAGTGGGGAGATGATTCTTTAGTCTTATCTCTTATCAACAGAGGAGCCAATGTTAACAGTTTAGTGAAGCAGACTATGAATGGAGAATGGAGTCCGTTAAAGAGTGCAAGTGCTGAGGGACACAAGTCAACTGTTGAACTATTGCTACAACATGGTGCTCAAGTTGACTTACAGGATAATCATGGATGGACTGATTTGATGTTGGCTAGTCAAAATGAACATGTAGAAGTAGCCCAACTCTTACTGAATCATGGTGCTCAGGTTGACTTACAGAAGAGTGATGGAACGACTGCTTTGATGTGGGCTAGTTTAAATGGACATGTAGCAGTAGCCCAACTCTTACTGAATCATGGTGCTCAGGTTGACTTACAAGATAACGAAGGATTTACTGCTTTGATGTCAGCTAGTCAAGATGGACATGTAGAAGTAGCCCAACTCTTACTGAATCATGGTGCTCAGGTTGACTTGCAGAAGAATAATGGATGGACTGCTTTGATGTCGGCTAGTCAAGATGGACATATAGAAGCAGCCCAACTCTTACTGAATCATGGTGCTCTGGTTGACTTGCAGAAAAATAATGGATGGACTGCTTTGATGTCGGCTAGTCAAGATGGACATATAGAAGCAGCCCAACTCTTACTGAATCATGGTGCTCAGGTTGACTTACAGAAGAGTGATGGAATGACTGCTTTGATGTCGGCTAGTTTAAATGGACATGTAACAGTAGCCCAACTCTTACTGAGTCATGGTGCTCAGGTTGACTTACAAGATAACGAAGGATTTACTGCTTTGATGTCAGCTAGTCAAGATGGACATGTAACAGTAGCACAACTCTTACTGAATCATGGTGCTCAGGTTGACTTACGGAAGAGTGATGGAACAACTGCTTTGATGGTGGCTAGTTTAAATGGACATGTAACAGTACCCCTACTCTTACTGAGTCATGGTGCTCAGGTTGACTTACAAGATGACGAAGGATTTACTGCTTTGATGTTGGCTAGTCAAGATGGACATGTAACAGTAGCCCTACTCTTATTGAGTCATGGTGCTCAGGTTGACTTACAGAAGAATAATGGATGGACTGCTTTGATGTCGGCTAGTCAAAATGGACATGTAGAAGTAGCCCAACTCTTACTGAATCATGGTGCTCAGGTTGACTTGCAGAAGAGTGATGGAGCAACTGCTTTGATGTCGGCTAGTCAAAATGGACATGTAGAAGTAGCCCAACTCTTACTAAATCATGGTGCCCGAGTTGATTTGCAGTCTAAAGGTGGATACACAGCCATAAAGGTGGCTAAAAATCATGAAATGATAGATTTACTGATGTCAGCAACGATACCTCAATTGATTGCAATGCTCCAGCCAGTAGCTCACAAGTGGAGGGAACTAGGGAAGCATCTTGGTTTGAAGGAGACCACTCTAAACCAATGTCGCAGCTCTACTAGTGAAGAGGAAGGTCATCTTGAAGCAGTGATCAACACCTGGTCACAACAGAATGATCCTCGTCCATCTTGGAGGGCACTAATAAGAGCTGTGAAAATCATTGATAGAGACTTGGCAAAGGAAATGGACCAGCTAGTCGGTAAGTTTATACACTCTCTCCTTGTGTTTAATACGAATTCATTCACTTTCCGGCTCTTGTAGATCCATGGTTACGAACATATTACAAGGAGGAGGAAAGTGATGACTCTGAAGCTGATCATCTTGCTGCTGTAGACAAGGCCATAATAGAAAAGGGTGAACTTGAACACACTGTAGGCCACATAGCATTTGTAGGCCCAGCTGGCTCTGGAAAGAGCTCCTTGATGAAACGACTGAAAGGTGAAATGCCTAGCACTGAATCACCTAGCACTGGAGTAGCTGAAAAAGTCATTCAAGTTGAAGCAACAAAGTCCTTCTCCACAACTGTAAGTGCCGACTCAGCAATTTGGAAAGAAATATCTTATGAAGATGAAGCCACTAGACTGATCTATGATGTAGAATCGTCTCAATCCACTGAGAGACCACACCCACTTCCTACCACACCCATTGCCAGTACTCTTGTTAAGCAGCAAATCCATCTCACCATGATTCCTAGTGAGAACTGTGTACATGACATTCAAAAGTTGAGTTTATCACTACCATCATCATCACAACCTAGTACACTGATCAATGTCGACAACAGTTCACAGGAACCTAGTGTAAGTGCTACAAAACATACCAATGCTGTAAAAGTAACCCTTCCATCAGGATATGTAGCACCCAGAGGTGTGTTCAGAGAGGCTATCAAGGGTAGAAAGCTTAAAGAACTTCAAGAGCGTTTTAAGAACTCGTGGACTCTTTATCTCACTGATACAGGAGGACAAATGGAATTTCAAGAAGTCCTACCACTGTTAGTGTCTGGTCCTTTCATTTTCTTCATCATCTTTCCTCTCCATCAAGAACTTTGTCAGCAAATCACAATAGAGTATCGTCTTCCTGATGGTGGACGGTCAGACCCCTATCAATCAACACTCACTTTAGAGGAGGCTATTCTTCAAACCCTCGCCAGTGTAGCTTCAATGGGCACATTCACATACAGTAGTTCACAGACAAAGAGTCGTCCACTCAAACCTAAAGTCCTCATTGTTGGCACACACAAAGATCAGCTTGAGCCAGCTACTGCTGAATCAAATATCAAGGAAATTGATGACCACCTTCAGAAGGTCATCAAGTCCACTGCCCACTACCGTGAAGACCTGGTGGTGTTTTCCAGTGAATCTCAACTTATCTTCACTGCATGTCAATAACTTCTCCAAGGATGATTCTGACTTTGAAAAGATAAGATCAAGTGTTGATCAAGCTGTGCGTCATGGTGAGTTTAAAATGAGCTATCCCTCTAACTGGTTAATCTTCAGTCTTGTTCTTCGCCAGCAAATGATGAAAGATCGTATCATCAGTTACGAACAATGTTATGCTATTGCTAAAGATTGTGGAATATCCACTAGTGAGGAATTGAATCACGCTCTCTGGTTTCTTCACACTAAGATTGGTCTGATTCGTCACTTCCCCACTGATGGTCTTGATGACATCGTGATAAGAGATCCTCAGGTGCTGTTTGACCATGTCACTCAACTCATTGTGAAGACATTCACATTTGAAAAAGTAGGCAAAAGGCTTTATCACGATTTTAGATACAAAGGCATATTTACGTTTGAAGATCTAGAAAGAGCTAGCCAATTTGAAAGCCTTCTTACACCAGACAAATTCCTCAAGCTACTGAAACATCTTAGAATAGTTGCTCCATTTCAAACAGAAGATGGTCACCAGAAATATTTCATCCCCTGTGTTCTGACTCATTCTAAAATGTGTGTGTCTCATCCTCTCACCCAGGATTCGGCCACCCCTCCTCTACTGATAACGTTCAAGTGTGGCTACTGCCCCAAAGGCCTTGCTGGAGCTCTCATTGTGTATCTACTCTCTAATGAAATGAGGTCAAAGTTCGAATGGGAACTACGAACAGATCGAATCCTCCGAGACCAAGTTTCATTTTGCGTTGGAGATTATGACATCATCACTCTTAAAGTCCACCCCACCTACCTGGAGCTGGTTCATTGTCGCGAGGAGCAATGGGAAAATAACTCAGATCCATCAGTCCAAAGTGTGTGTTCCAGTGTCTGTCAAAGTGTAGTGAAGGGTGTTAGGAAAGTATCCTCTGAGATGAAACTCACTTCAGATGCTGACCATTCTCTCGGCTTCTACTGTCAGAACTCAGACTGTGTCAAGAAGAATGGCCGCCATCCTGCTCTCTTCAAGGAATACAGCAACATCCTAAAATGTAGAAGATCAGGATCAGTCAAGAGATCACCCCTGCCAATCAACCATCTATATTGGTTAAAAGGTTAAACTTACCTGATGAGAAACAGTTCTGTTTTTGATTGTGTTCATCTCCTCATACAGAGTCCTCTACTGGTGGTTGTCATGACAATGCACCTGCCCCACCCTCTCCAAGAAAGAGACCTCTAGTTACTGATGATGTGAGTGTTAAGAAATGTATACCATAGATTGGGAAAATTTTGATAATTTTTTCTTTATCATTTTCACTGATCCATGTAGTGAAGATTAAATTTTCTCCACTCACACTAGTACCTATGGTACATTATGTATAGATACAACTATGTTGACTCATGCACACAAATTGTTGGTGTTTCAGAGTTCAGAGTCAATTCCTTCTAATTCAAAGAGAAGCTGTAACCATGGTAACAGTGGAGATCAAGTTGAAATGAGACCAAGATCAGTCGCAATGTCACAGTCACACGACTCACCAAGTGACATCTATCAGCTGACTAGCCAAGGTTAACTAATTGATTAGCAAACTATTTATACAAATTTGAGTTATTTAATACCCCCCATATATTATACAGAGTCAACAACTGCTGGTCCCCATGACAACACGTGTACCACACCCTCTAGAAAGAGACCTCCAGCTGATGATGTGAGTGATTAGGTGTATATGTATACACTGGCACATTGTCAGCCTGAGGTGGTCTCATGTAAACAAAAAGTACGTGTCTTTTATTCAGAGTTCAGAGTCCACTCCTCCTGCTCCAGTGAGACCCTGTAACCATGGTAACAGTGGAGCTCAAGTTGAAGTGAGTTTGAGACCAAGCTGTCACTATTTATAATTCATAGGCTGAGCAAACTATGTATATATTTGTTTCAGAGGTCAAAGTCCACCTTGAATCCTGCTAACCATAGTGATGGTTTGGAAATAAGTGAGTGTCTGAAAAATTAATATTTTTTTCATACCAACTTACATGTTGTGTTGTCATTTTCAGAGGACAGTGATTGGAATAGAGTTGTTCGTTACCTATATAAATTGGAGCCAGCTCAGCTTGAACTTCTTGCTGGAGAGCTGGGACTGAATTGCTTCATTTATGGATATAGTAGCTTTGCTCTTGATAAGATGAAGGGTCTAGGAGATATGGTGAGAGCATGGCTACGAAGAGAAGACAATGTCAAAGAGAAGTCAGGTGCTGTTCTAACGTGGAGAACACTGGCTGACAAGCTAGTGGAGATTGGACAGACAGGCATCATTGAGGAGATTATCAAGGACAAAAATTTGAGTTCAACCAGGTAATTTCTTGGTGCAAACTGCATGATGTTGTCCCTCAACCATTATCATTTCTTTCATCTCCTCCTCCTCCAGTGTCTAGCTCCATGGAGGCCATTCCTCTTAGTATGGCTCCACCACAACAGCTGACAATGGGACACTACAAAGACACTTTAGGACACACACCACACACACACTGGTAGTTGCTGTGGCCAGCTAGACCATCTGTGGCTATGAGGTAATGTGTGATTGTGTAGATAGTCTCTTCATGTGATTTGTGCNCTACTGAAACATCTTAGAATAGTTGCTCCATTTCAAACAGAAGATGGTCACCAGAAATATTTCATCCCCTGTGTTCTGACTCATTCTAAAATGTGTGTGTCTCATCCTCTCACCCAGAATTCAACCACCCCTCCTCTACTGATAACATTCAAATGTGGCTACTGCCCCAAAGGCCTTGCTGGAGCTCTCATTGTGTATCTACTCTCTAATGATATGAGGTCAAAGTTCGAATGGGAACTACAAACAGATCGAATCCTCCGAGACCAAGTTTCATTTTGCGTTGGAGATTATGACATCATCACTCTTAAAGTCCACCCCACCTACCTGGAGCTGGTTCATTATCGTGAGGAGCAATGGGAAAATAACTCCGATCCATCAGTCGAGAGTGTATGTTCCAGTGTCTGTCAAAGTGTAGTGAAGGGTGTTAGGAAAGTATCCTCTGAGATGAAACTCACTTCAGATGCTGACCATTCTCTCAGCTTCTACTGTCAGAACTCAGACTGTGTCAAGAAGAATGGCCACCATCCTGCTATCTTCAAGGAAGACAGCAAAGTCCTCAAATGTAGAAGATCAGGATCAGTCATGAGGTCACCCCTACCAATTAACCATTTCCTCTGGTTAAAAGGTTAATCTTATCTGATGAGAGACAATTCTGTTTTTTTATTGTGTTTATCTCCTTAAAATTTTACAGAGTCAACTACTGGTGGTCGTCATGACAACACACCTGCCACACCCCCTCCAAGAAATAGACCTCTAGCTATCATTGCTACTGATGATGTGAGTGATAAGAAATGTACATGTATACAATAGATCAGGAAAATTTCACTGCTAAACGTTTTCTCCAGTTTAATTTTCGTAGCTAAGCCAGTTTGGCTGATTCATGCAGTAAAGATGTACATAATACTTTTTAATTATCACACTGACACTATTAATAAATATTATTGTATTAAATTTCCCTATATAGCTATGATACATACAATAGAACCTCGGTTATCTGGAAACCTTTGCCTTTGTACCGGAAGCCTGCCAGATAAACGAAGTCTGGATAATCGAAATGATAAATTTATACTGGTTCTAGCGGCACTAGCAGTAGCCACGATAGTTTTTCTTACTCGCTGGTAGATTGTATTTTTCTTCGTTTAGACTTGAATCACTCGAATTTATTGGCTAACACGTGCAAGTGTCAAGCTTGAAAAGTGAGAAGAGTCTATAACTTATTAACCAAATTTTGGCCTTCCAGCTTGATCCAGATAATCGCGGTTCTGGATAAACGAAGTTCTACTGTAATGTAAATATGGCATGCATACACAAAAAAATTGTTGTTGTTTCAGAGTTCAGAGTTCACTTCTCCTAATTCAAAGAGTTACCGTAACCATGGTAACAGTGGAGATCAAGTTCAAGTGAGACAAAGATCAGTCGTAATGTCACAATCACACAGATCTGACTCACCAAATGACATCTATCAGCTAAATAGCCAAGGTTAACTCACTAGCAAATAATTTATACTCAATTTGAGTTATTTTATTTTCCCCAAATATACAGAGTCAACTGCTGATGGTCGCCATGACAACATGTATACCACACCCTCTAGAAAGAGACCTCCAGCTGATGATGTGAGTGATTAGGTGTATATGCATACACTGGCACATTGTCAACCTGAGGTGCCAGTCATGTAAACAAAAAGTACATGTCTTTTTTTCAGAGTTTAAAGTCCACTCCTCCTGATCCAGTGAGACCCTTTAACAGCAGAGGTCAAGTTGAAGTGAGTCAAACTTTGAGATGGACCTGTCACAATTTATAATTTATTGAGCAAGTGATTATTTGTTTCAGAGGTCAAAGTCCACTTTGAATTCAGCAGACCATGGTGATGGTTTAGAAATAAGTGAGTGTCTGAAAAGTTAATATTTTTTTTGCGTACCAACATAATTATACATCATATGTTGTGTTGTCATTTTCAGAGGACAGTGATTGGAATGAAGTTGTGCGTTACCTATACAAATTGGAGCCAGCTCAGCTTGAACTTCTTGCTGGAGAGCTGGGACTGAATTGCTTCATTTATGGATATAGTAGCTTTGCTCTTGATAAGATGAAGGGTCTAGGAGATATGGTGAGAGCATGGCTACGAAGAGAAGACAATGTCAAAGAGAAGTCAGGTGCTGTTCTAACGTGGAGAACACTGGCTGACAAGCTAGTGGAGATTGGACAGACAGGCATCATTGAGGAGATTATCAGAGACAAAAATTTGAGCTCAACCAGGTAATTACTTGATTCATGCACTCAAAACTGATGTTGTCCCTCAACCATTATCATTTCCTTCATCTCCCCCACCAGTTCAGTGTGGCTCCACCACAACAGCTGACAATGGACACTACAAAGACACTCTAGGACACACATGCACACACACTCACTGATAGTTGGTGTGGCCAGCTAGACCATCTGTGGCTATGAGGTAATGTGTGATTGTGCAGATATAGTCTCCATGTGTGCAACATGTGAAGTGCCATTGACCAAGTTATGTAGTTCTTCCTGTCACAGTATCCTGTGGTACCACAGGGACTGACCCTTGGTCACTGCATGTGGTTAGTTATGCCATACTTTGGTATGAGCAGCTATCACCATAATATTAGGAGACAAAACAAAGCCTTCTCTAGTGTTTTGCCATTTCTGTTGTCTTTCTCATTGTGAACTTTAGACCAAATCCATATCACATTGATATCAGTTGTACATAGTTATTATCACTGGTCCCTATATTATTGCTACTACCATCCTATCCTCCCTCTGTTGTATCGATCCAGGCGTCGTGCCACCATCTTGGTGAGGAGGTGAGAGAGAGAGAGGTCCATCTGGAGCAGGCCTACTCCAGACTGGAGGCTGGGGAGGCCCCTGATGACCAGACAGCCATGGAGTGGCATGCAGAGGCAGGAGAGGGCCTCTCAGAGGAGGCACCAGGAGGAGACCATCAGGAGGAAGGTAACCCACTCTAAAGTCCATCTGGTTTGAGAATGCCGGTAGAAATAATCGTATAACTTTCTAAATATCCAACCTATTTCAAAAATCCAAGCACAATAGGAAAGCGCTCGCTCTCCCCGTTCTTTAGATTGTTTTCCAGCTTCCTATGCCTTACCAGTCAAAGTTAGCTATTTTGTCCCATAGAAAAAATATGTTATAGAATCTCATTATTTCACTTCCGGCGGCATTCTCAAACCAGATGGACTTTAGCTGTAGTAGAACTGTCGAAGATGACATACACAGCTATCGAGGCGATTCATCTTGCTGTAAATTAACAACTTTAAAATTCTCTTCCGTGACGAATTGTCACAGCATAAAGAAATAATTTCCAGCCCTTTAGTTTTATGTATTAGTAATCACCATTATCAGGAAATCATTTTTATAATAAAGTTGTTGCTTGACAGCATTTATTGAAGTGGTCTAGCTCAAGAGCTGACTGATATATAGAACATAATTATTAATGTTGTTGCAAATCTTATTCACAATAACAATAATGACAATAATGGCAAAGAATGTTTACCTCACCCTCACATGCACACACCCTCACAGCTAGTGGAAGAGGAGGAGTCTCATGTTCTCCCAGGAGGGGGTGTGTCCACAGCAGAGCCACGCCCCAATGCCTACATGCCCTCAGGAGAAGGGGATCTCCCTATTCCCAAGCACTATGGGTGCCACGCCCCCTTCAAGCCATCCCAGCCATGAGCCAACATCAGACACATTAGAAAACCACAGCCCAAACCAATTGACATATAACAACATATTTAGGAATATAATTATGTGACTGTCATGTGTAATGAATTAATGATATTCACTGTGCTATTTATGATTTGGGGAAATCCCATGGTATGATGTCATAGACTTGTGAGTGGAGGTCATGAGATAAATAAACAACAAACTAACTTTAAATTGGGTAAGAATTATAAACTATAATCTGCATTTTCAGACTTCAGTGTATTGTGTGATGATAAAGTACATTGTACTGTACAGATATCAGATATGGAGAGAAATGATGGTTCTAGTAGCTCCTATGATAACCCTCTCCCTCTCCCTCTCTCTGCCGACCCCTCAACTGGTAGTGGTCCCCCAGTCACCAGGACACACCATGGAGCCACACCCACTCCTAGATACTCAACACTGTATCCTAATCGTCCCCACCCCTATTATAATTGCCATCAATCCACTGGGTACCTGACTGGACCACGCCCACCCCAATGGACTGGCCCACAGTCTTCTCAACCTCCTCCTCTAAACTACCAGCAACCAGTCAACCCACCGCTATATCCTAATCACCCCCACCCCCACCCCTATATCCATATACCATATGGAGCCACACCCACTCCTGGATACCCAACACCGCTGTACTCACCATCCTTTCAACCTTCTCCTCTAAACTACCAGCATCGTAATCACCCCCACCCCCATAGCAGTATGCCTGTTGTGGGTAGTTCCTCTGCACCCCATCAACCACCTCCTTCCCAACAGACTGGTCATGTGATGCCATCATCATTCACTGCAAAACAGAATAGGTAATAAATAGAACTAGGTCACTAGTATTGTTCAATTATTTTCACGTATTATTGCCGAGCGCATTAGCGTGTGGCATCATAAATCGGTTTGTATCTTGGGTTGGAATTATTATGATTACATTTTACTTCTGATTAAAAGTTTAGTTTTTTAGCTAATTATTACCGTTTTCTCCAAGAAATGGAAAGCTTACGATCTCGAGATTGAAGCGATGACACTATTAAAGAATCAACGAAAA
Source organism: Tethya wilhelma (assembly GCA_964030475.1). Lineage (NCBI taxonomy): Eukaryota > Metazoa > Porifera > Demospongiae > Tethyida > Tethyidae > Tethya > Tethya wilhelma. Next base: position 80,654 of record CAXIPT010000003.1, on the reverse strand, counting down.
GATTGTACATTCTTTACAAGTACGAATTGGGCCTTCAAATCAACCTCTGCAATGGCAAGGTCTAAGGTCACGATGTGTAGAAAACTGCACTTTAGCACCAGCTTGAGTGGACTAAACAGCTATTTTTTTAAAATTTTTTTTATAGAGACTGCTTTCCGCAGCAAATGCATGGGGTATAAAGGTGGTAAATCGCTCCTTCTTGAACTATTGTTAAAACTTGGCGCTCAGATTGACCTACCAGAGGAGTGATGGAATGACTGCTTTGATATCAGCTAGTCAAGCCCCCTTCAAGCCATCCCTGCTGGGAGCCAACATCAGACACATTAGAAAACCACAGCCAAAACCAACTGACATAATTATAACAACACTACTGTAATTTTCGGTGCTAAAAAATTTTCGTCGATGACCATCACCGACGAAAATTAAACTCGGTGAAAATTTATTTTGTATGGCGATCTTTACCGAATCATCCGCAAGGACGAAAATTAAACTACGCGAAAATTTAACAGTCGAAATATTTTACCAACGAAAATTTCCCGATCTACGGTATGTTTAGTATTAAAATTAAATGTGACTGTACAGTGCTATAATTTTGGGGAAATCTCATATGACGTCATAGAATTGTTGTGCATGCACCATGCATGTGTAGGTCATCTGACATAATATACAAATTTTAAGATCAAGCTCGATAAAATTAATTTTAAACACGCCCGTCAAAGTAGCTAGGATAAAAATTGGGTAAAAACAACAATATAATAATAATAATTGTGTATGAAGTATACTGATGTTTACTGCTAGATGCATGTAAGCACAGGCGCGCATCTGCATATTAATAACTGGGCAATAAAAGGTAACCATGCTGCATTGTATAAATGCATGGATGCAGTGCTCCTTATCAGTGCAATTTGGCCAGCTCAGCAATTTATTATTATTATCAAACACGCCACAGAGAGGCGCAAATGGGGAAGGTAAACAACACATACAGATAGACAAAAAACAAAACAAAAATTGAAGAGAGACAAATTCAGCATCAAGTTCCATACTTAGAGTCAGAACGTTTCAGACGAAGGCGAGTTCTATGAGCGATTGGAGCCCAGAACCTCTGCCTAGCCTAGTGCCTACCTAGTTACATGACGTCACAGACTACCCTTTTGTACATGTAATCAGCTGGCAGAAAGATTGGCTGCTCTATCACGCTTCTTTGTCGGATACGGATGCCACTGGTAAGCCTTGTCAGCGATCTCAAAAACAGTCAGCCATACTTGTAGCGCCTGTGATTCTATCCTAGGCCAGCACTATCTAAGCTAGCTGTCTAAGCACGCTTTTCATAGCTTGCATTCTTCACAGTCCAGAGAAAGGCAGCTTTTTGTTCAAGGTCACATCACTTCTGGTGTCATGTGAAATTGGTCACCCCCCAATTTAGTCACCCTGGGTGACTAATCTCACGGTAAAATCTAAAATTCTGGTCACCCGGGTGCCCATTTTACTGTTAATTTGGGAACTCGGGTGACTGATATACACGGGAAATCACGCACCCCTTCGTAAAAATGGTCACCCCTTTCACGACTTGGATGGAAAAGCAAATATGCTCTTAAGATCTTAGAAAGAGTAGGTAGACTGTTAGTGATTCTTGCATGATACTCACTATATAGGCCTAGATCTATGTCAATTTAGCTACTTTCGTACTTGTACATAGCCTCCTTAGTTTCAGCTGCATGCACATGATATGATGTGCCTATAGCTAGCGCCTGAGCGCTTGCTTTTTATTTGCTGATCAACAATCTAATCACAGATCATGCTAATCATACCCCATATGCATACAATGATGTTCAAGTTGTCATGTGATTATTAAAATTAATCCATACATGTACAGTGCAACCACATAAGAGACCAAAATTCATGATTTTGTGTTTATCTCAACATAACTTCCAGACCTTAAAGGTTTACCATCTAGTGATGGTACATATGTGTAGGGTGATCACTTGTGAAGCTTCTGTGAGTGGGCGGGTCTGGTCACGTGATTGTGGGAGGGCGTGGCTCACCGTTTGCAAAGAACGGTAAAGAAAAAACGTTAGGGATAAGATTGGACAAACTACTGGGAGTTAAGAGTCCAAATTTTATAGGGAGTTAGAGGCTGCATTGATGAATATATGTTCCAAATCAGAGCTCTTAACTCATGAGTATATGCAAGAAATGCTTGCATAAAGCCAAAAAATATGCGAAATTTAGTGCAAAAAAGTTAGGGATAGAAAATATAGCTTCCAGTGCGAGTTAAGGTCCCAGATTTGATCTGTAGATAGACAAAGAAATGACTTAGCATTGTACCAAGTTTGGTAGAGCAGGCCCTTGGCATTTGTCCAAACCGTTGCATTTTGTTAGCTAAAAGAGCATTTTTAGAGCATTTTTGCAAAATTCTGCAGATTTATGGCTTACAGCATAGATATAGTATCTATGCAGAAACTGATTTATTGCCGAGCGCCTTAGCGCGAGGCAGTGTAATCTTGCAGGGCCAAAAATTGTGGAAGTAAAATCCAATTACACATCATCAACACCGGATGAAAACGGGCAAAAATTGTTCCGGTTCAGTGGTGCCGCCAGGATTCCGGAAGTCCAATAGTGCCCATACAAATTTAATTTCACCCGGAAATGAGAATGTTGAGCAATGCGCGCTAGCTAATTACTTATTCACACTAAAATTCTCTCTTGTAGGAATAAGCTAGGGCTATAAACGCGGTTCATATTGAAACTACATTGTTTCAGTTACTCATCACTGAAGTTTCGACTTCTCTATCTTGAAATATCATAATTTAGCAGGCCATATCAGCAACCTACTCAATGAGACAAAACCCGTGACATTTCATTTTGTGACATGCTTTATGACACAATTTCTATATGTATTACTAACACAAGAACTCTAGTTTCTGTGAAACAAATCTTGATCTGTTCTCTTGAAACTAGCAAGATAAATCAGCCGTAGAAAATTTCAGTATGGTAAACTATTGAGTTAGGTAAGGATCGCTACACTCACTTGCTGAATTACTGGTTTTCAGCAGAAAACAAACAATACTACTTGAAACTATCAACATAAAGTTTTGTAGTGTGAAAGAGCTGATGGTACGTATGAAACAGTACATGACAGTGATCATAAAACTATTTTCATCGATATTAGCATCACTGATTTGAATTTATGGAGCTCTGAAAAGGGAACAACATGAAATTGATCAGTACACACCAACAAAGATATGGTGACAAAAAATTTTGTGAAACACACCAGGTATCCAGACTTGGAATATACAGAGCTACATAGTTATGCCACAATATGCATAAGTTTTGACTTGTTCCCATGCTTCCTACAGATACCAGCTCACACCCTATTGTCCACTTTGGTAGTAAACTGACGAGATCAGTCACTAAACCAGTCTGCAAACACAGAAAACAATCGTATATGCTTTCATTTCATTAAAAAATACTAAAACAACATATCTACTTACCCTGTATACAGTTTCCCTAGTCTCAATTGATTTGAAAATAGTGCAAGAGCTTCTCTTGTAAAGCTACCTATATTCGCCAATTTCAGCTGAATTTACTACAATAGTGACGTCACGATTGCAAATAAATTCATGTGATATGAGACCTGGCGGGACCACTGGGTTTGCCAATAATTGCGGAAGTAAAATCCAATTATACGTCATGAACACCGGATGAAAACGGGGCCAATTTGGCAAAAATTGTTCCGGTTTGAAACAAGCTAGCTGCATGCTCGTGATCGTGATGATCCTTACCACAGCTCGAGATAGATCTCGTGTTACTAAACTGTACAAGAGGTGAGAGTTTAAAATACATGGAGTTAGCTGATCAGGTATTCATGGTAGTCCATTTCTTTCGGTCTAACTAGGTTTCCTTTCTAAATCTGGGGCCAGCTGNCAGAAGTGAAATATGAGATTTATGTAACACTTTTCTAGTGCGACAAAATACAGCTAACTTCTGACTGGTAAGGCGTAGGAAGCTGGAAAAGCAACCAAAAGAACGGGGAAAATGAGTGTTTTCCAATGGTTTTGAAGGCAGTTGGATATATAGAAAATTTTTCAACAAGCATTCTTAAACCAGATGGACTTTAGGCAACGACTCTGTTTCACTTTCATTCAACTCACAGTCCTCAGCTCCTTGATCTTGGACCCTCCTGTCCCGATGATGGTGCCCATGAACGGCTGAGGAATGAGCACTTGAAGTTCTTTATTAGCACCTCCAGCACCGCCGCCACTTCTGTGATCCTATGATGTCATCATTACATAATGGATTACGTCATTATGATGTCGTTTGCAGACTTACCGAGCCAAGGTTTTGGAGCACGTCACCCAGCACTCCCACACAACTGGGGATGGGTCCGATCATGGTCATGACACTGAGGAGGGAGAATGAACGGGGATCACGTGACAATCACATGATCTCTCATCCCCTTAATTACCAGCCTATTAATCAACATGTGCTTATAAAGAAGATTAAAAGATAGAAAAATGCTTTCGGCCTAAACAGACAGACAGATAGATGTGGCATGCAATTGTTGTAAGTTAAACGATTAAACCTCCAAACAACATGATATGCTAGACCCATTGAAGATATTGGACTGGGTTCAAAGTTCATACCGCTCTGGGGCACCAGCAGAATCGGGCAACACCACCTGACAATCATACTTGAGAGGAAGGGGGCGGGGCAAATGGGTGTGGTCATATGGGAGGGGTGGGAGAGCAATAATAATATAATGGATAAGGACACAGCAAGAAATGAACACACTCAGAGAAATATTGCATGGGCAACACACACACACAGAGATAGACATTCACATAAAACCTGCAAACACACACACAAACACAGAGGCTATTTGCTACTAGTGGGAGAGATTCACAGGTCATTTGCAATCTTTACGGATCACGCTCCATCCATGGATCCATACAGCAACTGTAGTTTTATCTACAAATACAATCTGCTTTCCTGCAGTAAACCTTTCCCACTATTTGAGGTGCTAGCTATAATAATATACACTGTCAGTACAAGAGGCTCACTGCTATAGCTGTGTGTTTGTTCATACCTGTTTCCTTAGTCTCTTGATATTTTCACCACCCTGTGTGTGTGTAGGTGTATATGTGTGGTGGGCATTAATTAGAATAATCCAAGCTGACAATCCACACATATCTACAGATCTGGCTGGTTCCTCCTATAGGAACCCTTCAATGTGACCTCTCACCTTTCCAATGATGCCTCCAGCCTCTGAGTTCCTGATGAGCACCCTGAGGGTGGCTGGTGGGACGTCACTGTCAAACCTTGGCTTCTTTCTCCAGCCCTGGTCATCTCCGCCTCCACCACCATCACTGAACCGCTTACGACCTAGAGAGAGAGAGAGAGAGAGAGAGAGAAAGAGATGGAAAAGCTTACTCACACATAAAGATTTTCACACAACTTGTAAACAGTGTTTCTACTCATAGAAGATGTGAACTATCTGATGCTAGTTTGCCTGACCTGGTGGACCGTGATTTGCCATCTTTGAAGACTCTCTTTGTGAGCAGTAAAGATCTTGAGAGAAGGTTGATCAGTTCAGAAGAAACACTCTAGCTTCCTCGTCCACACGAGAAATCAACACTCTAGCAGAAAACCCCGCCTACACACGAGGCCTACTACGCACGCGCAGTATCCCTTGCATTCTTCTCATAGAGATGGTATGGAACTGAAATAAGAAGATCATGAGTTCGAGAGGTACTAGAAGACTTTGATTGTGTCTGTGAGCTATTATTATCAGTGCTGTATCATTGCCTCCTAGCTCCAGCCATTCTCTCCCTGCCTCTGGAGGTGTTGGACCAGCTCTCTCTCTCTTTGGACTCCTCTGAGGTGTTCAACTGGAGGAGGGTCGTGGAACACCTCGAGGACTACACTCAGAGAGACATCATGGTGCTGAGGAACATCGAACAGAAGGTCATTACATGAGATGAGGCTGTAGCAGATAAATATACCCCATTCTATACATATACACCATAATTTTGTATGGAATTGATCATCACAAATTCACATGCCTTTCAATAGTTTGTCCTGCCAGCAGGCAACTTTACTTCTCACTATAAATCCTGTAACAGTACGGACATTTAGTGTTTATCTGTGTGTGTGTGTGTGTGTGTGTGTGTGTGTGTGCTGTAGTTAATAAATATACTTTATTCTATACACCATAATTCTATCATCACAAATCACATGCCTGTCAGTTGTCTTGCCAGCAGGCAACTTTACTTCTCTCTATAAATGCTGTAATAGTACTGAGATCTGTTACCTCTAGTGTATACCTCTCTCTCTCTCTGTGCCATAGGGTCGCAGTGCTGGCATGGCACTGCTGAAGGACCTCAACAGCAGGGGCTGGAACATCCTCCATCTTGCTGAGCTGGCAAAGAAGGCCAACATCATTGATATACTGGACACCCTACAACAGTATTGCACAGGTCAGTGTCGTCTCATAGCAACGATAGCATATGTTGGATAACATTTAACTCCTCACACACACACCATGCATTGGTTCGACGAAATGATTGCTGATGTTCAGAGGAAGGTATTGATATCGCCCTCCCCACTCGGATCGAGGACACGCCTCCTAATCAAGAGCTAAGATCGGCAAAATCTGCTCTCCATAAGAAGCCATATCCAGGCACAGTAGCCCCGCCCACTTCGGCTATGGATGAAGCAAAGAAAAGATACAAGCTTCAATCAAGTGATGGTATGTACGTCACATTGATGGATGATTGATGATAGGGGTACCTCTTAATTACTTGCAGGTGGATCGTCTGAGACCACGCCCACTTCAACTGAGACCAATAGTGTTAATGGTAAGCATATAAATTATCATTTCTATGGCAACCATAGTATAGCGTGTTTGTTTCAATAGGAAGTGTTCGACAATCCAGATCAACTGAAGCCACACCTCTTTTACCAGAGGCCACGCCCACTTCAGGACTTGTGGAAATTGAGTACGATCGTTTGGCATTTGCAACTTCGTACTTCAACCAACTTCCATATAAGGAAGGTGGCAATAAACTAGGAGAAGGAGGGTTTGGCGAAGTGTTCCATTGCAGGCTGACCCTGAGTGGGCGGAGCCTGGAGGTCGCTGTGAAGGTCTTGATAAACAAGGTTAGTTTACCTTAGTCATCAGTGTGTTTGATTTGACCTCTGACCTTGTCCAATGTCCTCGCAGGGAGGTGGTGTTGGCAGCTGTGACAGTCGGGCCAGTCTGGAGTCTGTGGAGAGGCGGGAGTTTGCCACTGAACTACAGGCACTCTCCTTGTAAGATATACTAATATACTTTCTTATTATCCGACCAATTACAAAATTTCAATCACCATTGGAAGCGCTCGTTCTCCCCGTTCCTTTGGTTACTTTTCCAGCTTCCTACACCTTACCAGTCAAAAGTTAGCTATTTTGTCCCATATTGTATGAATCTTATTATTTCACTTCTGGCGGCATTCTTAAACCAGATGGACTTTAATAGTTTCTCATTTGTATCAAATTTTGTGCAGGTTATCTCACGAGTGTCTCCTCCCAGTGCTGGGCTACAGCTGTGATGGTCCCTCTCTGTGTCTCCTCTATCCCTTCATGACCCACGGCTCACTAGATCAGCACATACAGGACGAGAGGCTGTTGACCACACCCACCAGAGTGGGCGTAGCTAGAGATGTGGCATCGGCTCTTAAGTATCTTCATTCTGGCACTCAACAGGTCATCATCCACAGAGATGTCAAGAGGTACTCTTACTTATATAATGCTAGCTGTTGCTTAGAGAAAGAATGTCTGCCTTTTATATTCCAATGTTTATAAGCTAACTGTCCGGTATTCCAGCAGTAACTGTTATGAAGCTAAGCTTAGCTAATATACAACCAGTTTGCACCAATATAACCATTATCTAGTCATTTAAAATTGTCATTTTTATCTATGATCAACAGTTACTTCAAGATCAAACTACTTGCACACTATCATGACTTGTCTCATTTCTATTGAGAATTCACTATATTATCTGTTTTGCTCCATATCTTTCAGTGCCAACGTTCTTCTAAATGGCGACTTTAAAGGAATATTGGGAGATTTTGGAGTTGCTAGAATATTACCCAACCCTCATATCAATAGTGTTGCCATGACGACCACAGTCGTGGGTACCTTAGTGTACATGGCTCCGGAGTATTCCAAAGGAACTGTCACTACCTCAGCCGACGTCTACGCCTTTGGAGTGGTGAGTGATTTGGCACCCACAATACTTATAGCCCTCTCTCATGAGCTCTTATTTGCAGTGTGTACAAACTGTATAGCACTAGCTACTGTATGGCAGATAAATTTAGCAGGCTTAAAATTTGGTGAATTTGTATTTTGGTACGATTGGCGATTTATTTCTATACGCTGCATTGTATATAATGCGTGTACTTGCGTGTAAACTTGTTTGGCGATTTGCAGAATAACTTGCCAATTTGCCAAATTTAATTCTTGCCAGATTTACCTGCTATAATATTATGGTATTTTATGTGCACTACCAATAACACCAGTTGTATATCCTAATGGCTGAGTGACTCCATTGTTGTCCCCACCAGGTGTTGTTTGAGCTGCTCTTGGGAAAGAGTGCTCAGTCTAAACTCCTCAATTCTGATACTGGTGAAGAGAGTGACCTGGTAGGTTCACTGTGACCTGTAGGCCAATATGAGTATGACCTGTAGGTCAGTATTATCTCTCTAGTATGACTTGTAGGTCAGTAATTCTTCCCCTGTGTGTGTGTGTAGGTGTCTTATGTTATTGACGAGTTTGAAGGCGAACAACGAGAGCTTCTTATTGGTCAGTGGGATGAGGAGGTGTGGCAAGGGGTGTGGTCTCTTGCCGAGCAGTGTGTGCAGCATAATCGCAGGAGACGACCAACAGCCACTCAAGTAAGAGCAAATTATATTATGCTGGACTCACTGTATGATTGAAATTCATTCTTCATGCAGGTTCTTGAAGAATTGGAACGATTGAATGGATTAATGATTCAATAATGATTCAATAATGATTCAATAATATTGTTTTATTGCATGCGTATACTTTTATTATATTTTTTATCCCGCTCTAACTTCCAACAATCAATTATTCATTTCATTAGTTTCAAAGATAACAGATACGAACATTTGACTGGTATAAGTTAGGTTCAAAGTTCACTTGAGGGGGATGAATCTAGAGGAGTGAGTAGCTCCTATCCCCGGTCGGCCGTGCTTCACTGGCTTGTAGGTGATTGCAAACTCCCCGAGGTAATGACCAATCATCTCCGGCTGTACATGAATGAGGGATGGAGAGAGAGAGAAACACATCAACAGTCACAAACCATCAGAGCATCACAATACAGTTAAACCTCTGAACCCAAAACTAAATTTTAGGGACAACAGCTTATTTACTAAGAATCATCCTTTGTTGAGAGGTTTATAACACAATGTCCCTATCTCAGAGGCTCCACTATCGGAGGTTCTACTGTACTTATGTATGGACAAATGCAAAGACTCTTGACAGGTGATGGGTGGTTAATAACTACACACGGGTAAATGTTATCTTTCAATAATTTATCCCAGCTGCTGCCCACCTTGATCTCCACCTGGTTGAAGGTCTTCCCGTTGTGGATGCCTACGACACTGCCAATCATCTCCGGGACAACGATCATGTTCCTGAGGTGTGTCTTGACGACAGCTGGCTTCTCCATTGGAGGGGCCTCCTTCTTGGCTTTACGTAACCTCTTCACTAGAGCCAGAGGCTTACGCTTCAAACCTGAGTGCATGGCAACAATCACACTCACTCACAACAGCAAAAAATAAGCACAAATCTAAATGTACAGTGCACAGATGGTAGCTGCTTCATTAATACTACTGCTAGTGACCCTACCTCTGCTGCAGCGCCTCCTAGCTCGAGCGTGGAACAGTGTCATCAGTTGCTCGTAACTCATGTCCAGTAGCTGGTCCAAATCGACTCCTCTGTAAGTGAATTTCCTAAAAGTTCTTCTCTTCTTTGTAGCAGCGGCTTGAGCCGCGGCAGCCGCGTCATCCTACGTACACAATAAAGAGACAGAATCATACTTACAATAGAACATAGGAATACACTATTAGATAGTTCATAGAGCTAAGATTGACACAGATATACTTTCAACTTACTGCCATGTTGGATGTGTTGCGTGAAAGAGAAAGATCACGTGTTTCGCGAGTGCTAAATAATGCGCAGGTGTGTGTGGTGCGCGTCATTTAGAAAAATTAGCTGAAAGCTGCAAATGATCACTCAGTAAGGACCTCCATAAATAAACAAAGATGAGGTTGCTGGGTGGTACAGTTGGTATTGCATTGTCTGTGTTACTGTCGTTTTCTTCTGGAGTGTTGCTGTTTCTCTACTGGCAGTCTTCCTCGCAGATCGAGCTCCTTCGCTCGGAGAACAAACAGTTGAAGCGAGATCTGTCCACCGCTCACAACGACCATCGCAGCGGAGAGTATCACTTGAGACTGGCCCGAAGTGATCTGGACAATGCTAAACGATCTATGGACCATCTTCAAGCCAATTTCAGCGTGCAACACAGCGATTTGAGCAGAATGCGGACTGAACTGGTAAGTCAAATAAATGTATATCTCGTGAGTGTGTGTCTATAATTTTGTACAATGGCTACTGATTTTCTCTACAGAGTGCAACAAAGAAAGAACTTGCTGAACTGAAAAAGGATGCCGAACAGACTAAACTGGAAGTATCGAATCTACGAGGTATTAAAAAATATGGTGCCAATCACAATTCGTTTCATTAGTTGTACTTTCGGTGGTTTTCTTCCAGTAAATAAGGAGGAGATGTACAAAGAGCTGGATGGAGTTAGAGACCAATTGTAAGCTGATCATGTTCACTTGTACTTGTGCTGTATTTGAAGACGTCTCTCTCTGTGTGCTCCAGACACGAGTGTGACAATGAGAGAGACAAGATGAAGAAAGGTTTTCAACGTTATGTCGTATCTTCCTTAGGTTGTGTCATTGTTTCTCACTCACATACACACAGACATGTTGTTTAGTAAGAACAAGCAAGCTGTGCATTACTCACCTGGGAATTCTGTCAACAGCAGACAGGCAGGGGTAAGACAATAGATCACTTACTGAATGTTCATCTATTAAGAGAGTGACCTGGTAGGTTCACTGTGACCTGTAGGCCAATATAAGTGTGACCTGTAGGTCAGTATTCTCTCTATATAGTATATATGACTTGTAGGTCAGTAATTCTTCCCCTGTATAGGTGTCTTATGTTATAGACGAGTTTGAAGGCGAACAACGAGAGCTTCTTATTGGTCAGTGGGATGAGGAGGTGTGGCAAGGGGTGTGGTCTATTGCCGAGCAGTGTGTGCAGCATAATCGCAGGAGACGACCAACAGCCACTCAAGTAAGAGCAAATTATAATTATGCTGGACTCACTGTATGATTGAGTTTATTTCAAATTCATTTATCATGCAGGTTCTTCATGAATTGGAACGATTGATGATTCAAACATGATTCAATATTATTGTTTTAGTGTATGCGTATACTTTTATTATATTTTTTATCACGCTCTAACTTCCAACAATCAATTATTCATTTCATTAATTTCAAAGATAACAGATACGAACATTTGACTGTATAAGTTAGGTTCAAAGTTCACTTGAGGGGAATGAATCTGGAGGAGTGTGTGGCTCCTATTCCCGGTCGGCCGTGCTTCACTGGCTTGTAGGTGATTGCAAACTCCCCGAGGTAATGACCAATCATCTCCGGCTACATGTATGTGCAGGGGGAGGGGGGGGAGAGAAACACATTAGCAGTCATAAACCGTCATAGCATCACAATACAGTGAAACCTCTGAACAAAAGATATAAACTAAATTTTGGGGACAACAGCTTATTTACTGAGAATCATCCTTTGTTGAGAGGTTTATAATACAGTATCCCTATCTCAGAGGGCCCACTATCAGAGGTTCTACTGTACTTATGTATATGCAGGACAAATGCAAAGACTCTTGACAAGTGACGGGTAGTTTACAGCTACAAACAGATAAATATTATCTTTCAATAATTTATCCCAGCTGCTGCTCACCTTGATCTCCACCTGGTTGAAGGTCTTCCCATTATGGATGCCCACGACACTGCCAATCATCTCCGGGACAACGATCATGTTCCTGAGGTGTGTCTTGACGACAGCTGGCTTCTCCATGGGAGGGGCCTCCTTCTTGGCTTTACGTAGCCTCTTCACTAGAGCCAGGGGCTTACGCTTCAAACCTGAGTGTATGGCAACAACCACACTCACTCACAACAGCAAAAAATAAGCACAAATTTAAATGTACAGTGCACAGAAGGTAGCTGCTTCATTAATACTACTGCTAGTGACCAAACCTCTGCTGCAGCGCCTCCTAGCTCGAGCGTGGAACAGTGTCATCAGTTGCTCGTAACTCATGTCCAGTAGCTGGTCCAAATCGACTCCTCTGTAAGTGAATTTCCTGAAGGTTCTTCTCTTCTTTGTAGCAGCGGCTTGAGCCGCGGCAGCCGCGTCATCCTACGTACACAACAAGAGACAGAATCATACTTAAAATAGAACATAGAAATACACTATTAGATAGTTCATAGAGCTAAGATTGACACAGATATACTTTCAACTTACTGCCATGTTGGATGTGTTGCGTGAAAGAGAAAGATCACGTGTTTCGCGAGTGCTAAATAATGCGCAGGTGTGTGTGGTGCTCGTCATTTAGAAAAATTAGCTGCAAATGATCACTCAGTAAAGGACCTCTAGAAAGGATGAGGTTGCTGGGAGGTACAGTTGGTATTGCATTGTCTGTGTTACTGTCGTTTTCTTCTGGAGCGTTGCTGTTTCTCTACTGGCAGTCTTCCTCGCAGATCGAGCTCCTTCGCTCAGAGAACAAACAGTTGAAGCGAGATCTTTCTACCGCTCATAACGACCATCGCAGCGGAGAGTATCACTTGAGACTGGCCCGAAGTGATCTGGACGAAGCTAAACGATCTATGGACCACCTTCAAGCCAATTTCAGCGTGCAACACAGCGAATTGAGCAGAATGCGGACTGAACTGGTAGGTCAAATATATTTAGATTTTGTGTGTGTGTGTCTATAATTTTGTACAATGGCTACTGATTTTCTCTACAGAGTTCAACAAAGAAAGAACTTGCTGAACTGAAAAAGGATGCCGAACAGACTAAACTGGAAGTATCGAATCTACGAGGTATTAAAATGGTGCCAATCACAATTTGTTTCATTAGTTGTACTTTGGGTGGTTTTCTTCCAGTGAATAAGGAGGAGATGTACAAAGAGCTGGATGGAGTTAGAGACAAATTGTAAGCTGATCATGTTCACTTGTACTTGTGCTGTGTTTGAAGACGTCTCTCTCTGTGTGCTCCAGACACGAGTGTGACGATGAGAGAGACAAAATGAAGAAAGGTTTGCAACGTTACGTCCTCTCTTCCTTAGGTTGTGTCATTGGTTCTTACTCACATACACACAGACATGTTGTTTAGTAAGAACAAGCAAGCTGTGCATTACTCACCTGGGAATTCTGTCAACAGCAGACAGGCAGGGGTAAGACAATAGATCACTTACTGAACGTTTCTCTAATCTCTCTCTCTCTCTCTCTCTCTCTCTCTCTCTTAGATGCTCCAGCCTGACGATGGTAATCGTCGCAGAGTGGCTAATCCATACAACTCTCAGAGACAACTCCCAGAGGAGCTGTTGGATGATCGTCAGCCCAGACTGATCCAGCACGAAGGACAGGAGAAGATACCCAAGACAATTCTTTACAGGAAAAGTTTAGAGAAAAATCAAAAGACTTCACAACTCAACCAAGTAAACCCCCGTGTGGACCAAGTAAACCCCCATGGTGACCAAGTAAACCCCCGTGTTGAGCAATTTCAGTCTCGGATTGATTGGGAACCCTTCCAGGCTGATCAAGTAGCCCCTCGCGATCGTGTCCCCCAAGTCGACACCCATGACCGACCGTTGGCAAATCACAATGTGGACAGATATGCTTATCATTCCAAGTCTCAGAGAGACAGAGAACAGTTCAAGGTTGACCAAGCAAACCCCCAGGTTGACCATGCAAACCCCCAGGTTGATGAAATAATGGCTCAAGTAAATGAAAGAGTATGAAATCCCATCAGCTGTGATTTACAATACTGTTTGAGTATTGACAACATATTGCAGTGTGTGTGTGTACAATGTATTGTAATGTATTATTGTCAGACAGTTAAGTGCAGCAATCATCTCTTCATTTCCCTGTACATGAAATATGACAGATTAGTATATATGCTTCTATAAACTGACAAAATTAATAAACTTTTATAAATGAAATGATTAAAATATGATTGATTCTTGCATGTGGGAGGTTTCAAAGTTCAGTTCCTTGGGAGTTGGTTTGTGACCCCTCAAAGATGAAGCTCCTGGTGTGGGGGTCAATGAAGGACTCTGCCTGGCTCAGTTCAGCAAGACTGGCTTGGTACTCCAGACTGGCAATGCTTCCCAGCTTGCTAGAAATACCCTGTATGTGTGTGTGTGTGTGTGTGTGTAGCTAGGCATGAATTCAAGATATATAACATAACCACATGTGCATGCACTGAGTAGGCGCAGATATATTGTGCTTTTTTCCCCCCCTATTTTTCTCTTCTCTTCTGCCTGAAAGAACACCTGTTTTTTTTTCCCAAACTCTACCTATTTTGCTTCAACTTATGCTAATGCGATCCTGTGAATGATAAGTTTCTTGATGAAGCGGAAATTATAGTAAGCAAAATAGACAAAAACTATACTCATTGATTGTTGCATTGAAGCATTTATAGACAGTTCAACTTTGTCCTCCAGCCTATTAGTCAAATTGCTCAAATAAACACAATAGCTTCCACTCAGTATAATCAGATGCTAGAATAATGATCCTTTATCTGTAGCTATGAGATACTAGATTATGCTTATTTTCCAGAAAAATGCTCATTGCTTTCAGCTACCTATTTTGCTCAAAGAAATGAAAGGAGAATTTATCTGGGCCTAACACTGAGCTATTGAACCACCACTATCCCAGCCACTAATACGTCAAACACTACAAAAAAAAAACTAGAAGATTTCCAAGCTTAGGTCAAACAAATTTTGTTAGGAAATAATATTTCCCAATTTTGTACAAACATGAAAGACACGACATCTTTCCATCGAAACATGTGGAAATATGCTGTGTCTTTGTGTTTCCTTGTGACCAGGCAGGATATCTGCAATTGTTTGTAGTGCAATATAACCATCAACAACCTAGCCATGCACTAGCATCCTGGTCAGACAATGGTATTGGCTCACCCCCAGTAGATCCGATGGTTGGCTCAGACTGGCAGTGCTGATGGATGTCACTGTGGAGTGACGAGGCCATCTGGCAGACCCCCCTCTGTGCTGGCGTGTGGTGTCATAAAACATGGAGTCTTGTAAGGAGAGGCGAAATGGACCGCGGTTCTTTGGTCTTGCGGGGTCATTGGGGTCAACAATTCTCTTCTTGGTGGGTTCATCTTCTTCAATTACCTCAGGGGTCACCTCGCGAGGCAGAGATCGGGATTTCCTCTTGGGTTCGACGTACTCTCCATTGGGTATTGACCTGTCTATCGGCTCATGTGACCTGTCATGTGACTTCCTCCTGTATGCTACTTTGTTGTGAGCGTGCCCATTCCATTGGTGGGTGTTGCCATGGTAACCAGTGTCTTGGTACCACATTCCATCCTCTTTTTCTTTCTTGCTTTCCTCTCCAATGGGTTCACCCACACTCTCGTACCATGGCAACGAGGGGGCGCTCCTCTCATTATTGCTACCTCTCCTGTTAGTGCTGACCATCTTTGACGATGGCAGCACATTCTCATAATGTGGGTGTGCTCTAGTGGGTGTGGTCTCATGGCTGTAATGCAGCGCCTCCTTCGAGTGCTTCTCTTCCTCTTTCTTTGTGTCCTCCCTTGAAATTCTTCTCATGACAAACTCCCTTGAGCTTCGCTGAGAGCCGCTTGAACCAGGCCTCTTCTGCACATGCTCAGTAGACGACCGATATGGACTAGTAGAGTTGGAAATTCTCTGCACATGCTCAGTAGATGGCCTATAGGGACTATCAGCATCCGCTCTCTTTCTGAGCTGCTCACTAAGAGACTTGTGAGGAGCCATTCTGTTGATTGGCTGTTCGTAGCTAGCAGGAAGCCTGCCTTCAGACTTCCATCTCGCACCATTCTCCCTTTGGTTGTCATGACAATGGTTGTCGTAATTGTGATGATGTAATTCCACACTCACGCGAGAACTTGTTCTATGCTCGTGACTTGAACTTTGACCTCCAGAGGATCGTCTATTTATCAGTGATGTCACACTCTTGTGTTCCACGTCAGCTACCGATCCAACACGACCAACTTCCACAGACGAGCTGCTTATCTGAGGTTGGGACATGGAATAGCTTGGTCTTGTGTCCTCATTGATGGCCTCAAGAGAAGTTGGTGTGGCCTCGTGGAATTGAATGGGCGTGGTTTCGATACGATGACTAGGGGTAGCAGATAGCGAGTGCGTTGGTGAGGCGATCCCTGATGCTCCGTAGATAACGAGCTTGCTGTCGGTCCTGGCAGGAGCTGACCACAGAGAGGCGCGGCTGCAGTGATGAGAGAGAGATTGGCTGGGGGAACATGTAGCAACTACTTGTACAGTTGACACCCTTCACATGCTCTATGTTGGGGCAGTGCACATATCATCGTAGCTTTGTTTGTAGGAAGACACCAACCGCACATGAGTTGCTCAACTAATGGTGCCTATTGGTGCATAACTTGTACACACACACACACTCCAACAACATACCTGGCTGTTTTTAGCTCCAGCGATGACCGTCTGCCCCCACTGGCGTGGCTAGCTGACCTGTGGCAAGAGATATAGCCTAGCTGTGAAACCATTAGCACTGCTAATAGATGTGGTGATACGATACCTTGATTGCTGAGTGGAGTTGGGCATTGGATTACTGATGAGTGGGCGTCGTCGAAGAGACCTGTGTGTGTGTGTGTGTGTGTGTGTGTTTAATATTTCTCTTAGCAACGGAAAGATTGTTTAATTAGAGGTGCTAATTAGCTACAAGGGAACTGGAGGCAGATCAGTGGTCTGTGCTAATGAGACTAATTGGTCTGTTTTCTGTCAGAGAGATCCCTTACAAGTAACTCAGTTCATATTACCCCACATGTCAATGAATGTGTGCACAGAAGCAGGGGGGAGTGTGTGCATCAACAATGCCTGGAATGTCCTGGGCCCAGAGACTCCAACACACACCAGCCACAACTGACAGCACATGAGGAATGGCTGGAGAGGCTATATTCATAGACTGAGCTAACCAACACACACTCCTAACCTTCGAGAACTAAAGAATCTCTTTAATCTTGATTTTCTTCTGTTTTGAGTTTCACTCGTTAAATTTGATTTACAGTAAAAGCCGTGAAGTGCTTGACTCCAAGTCACAATATTGGAGGCCATTTCAGAAGAGGCACATGTGAACTGGCACTGGTAGGCCAGCAATGTCTGCAGGGAAGAGACAAACAGCAGCTGTCAGTCCAAGGGATGGTGTGTCTAGAGCTAGGCTTACGTGAGTGGCACTGATGTGGTAGGAGAGTGACTTGCCTCTGACCACCATCTTCACAATAGACTCCCTGTATCAATGGACGCAGTGGTAATGTTAATACAACCAGTGAAATGAGATCTGTGCCATGTATACTGAGAGTGGAAGATCAGATGTCACTTACCACTCGTGAAATGCAACGACAGCATTAGCTTGTTGAACTTTAACCCCTATTGGACAGATTGACAGTACCGTGTGCTGTTTGGCTGAATCCTATAAACAGATCAAGAGAGAGAGAGAGAGAGAGAGAGAGAGAGAGAGAGAGAGAGAGAGAGAGAGAGAGAGAGACAATTAATATAATAAAATAAATTACTCAACTTCACCTTTCGCTCTGTAAGATCAATGACTTGTTTCCTAGCAACAGAAATGTGATACTTTTGCTGTGTGATGTGATCAAGACTCCTTCCACACAGTGGATAGCCACACAGGTGGAGGATGTTCCTCTCCTCCACTACATCAGCATAGTGAACTTGAGACAATATCTGAGACTGGGAGGAAATTAAAAAGTTTACTTAATTCAATCACTTATACATGGATGATAAAAATTAATGGCCTTGTATGGTTAAATTTACCGCTTGAAGTAACTTTGCTGGTGTAATTGTTCTTTCCAGTAACTCTTCAACACACTTCAGCTGCTTTAACGCTCAGCATTGGAACCAGGTACAATTGTATTCCCGACGTTGAACTCGAGCAATGCTTCAGATCGATGGACTGACTTAAGGTTAGAGTATTTTGAGTGGGCGGTACTTTTGCTATCACTAATTTAATTAGTGAATCGTGAAGGGGTGTGTCCAAGTTTTCTATATCAAAATATACAATTGAAAATAAAAGTGTTCAGGAGGTGCTGGAGATCATTTTCGTGCAAAAACTAGCGACCGGAAGTTGCCTTCGAACAAGTGACCGGAAATTAGACCACATCAAAGTACTTCAAAGCATTCTTTGGAAACCGCGGGACCGCAGGCACTTAAAAAAAAATTTAAAAAAAAAAAAAAAAAAAAAGCGAAAAATTACTCCTAAAATACTGTATGGGTGTGTCTTGTGCATGCAATAGGATGGCTGTGTAGTGATATGCATGAAAATGTGCAGCAAATTTGCAGGATGGCTAGCGGAGAGTGTGTGCTAGCTGTGACTTCGAAGCTTGGTGGGCGTGTCCAACCAAGCGTGTGTTGAGTGAGATTGACTTTTGACCTCTGACCTTTGACCCCTCTGTAGGCCTTGATAGATTATGCCAGCATAATTTCGAGCATAATAGGTACTCTTGAGCATCAAGAATAATGCTAGCATAATAGGCTCAAATTTGTGACTATCCCAGCATAATAGGCTTGTATTTTGTTGGATTAGACACATTTGACTAGGTTGAATTCCCTGTAGAGTTAATGCACGCTTTGTGAGTGAGTCAACCTGCTTCTTCAAAGGAATATACTCAAGAATTAATGAGTAACCGACAATATACGTGACTGCTGAAACGATAGTCTTTCATTTGTTCGTGCTTCTGCTCATTGAAAATTGATAATTTTTGCGACATAATATTTGGTAGCTATAAGCATAATAGCCAACTTGAGAAGCATAATAGGCAGATTTTGGAGCATAATAGGGCCATTCTTTGAGCATAAAAGAAAAGAAAAATAGGCAGAGTCTTGAGCATAATCTATCAAGGCCTACCCCTCTGCCACCTAGGTGAGCTCAAAGTGAGTCTGTACAGGAAAAGTTGAATTAGACAGGGCTGTATAAAGTCCATTTTTCTTCCCTGGTGGAGAGGAGAGAGAGGCAGTGAGGTATGTGAGCTTGTAGGGTGTTTGTGTGTCTTGAATATCATGTTTAGTTTTTGACTGGGTGGGACTCAGTTTTCCTGTTTACCTGTTACGCATTTTGTGAGAGAATGTGGTTGTGAAAAGTGTATACATAGTATAAAAAGCCTTCTACAGACTTGATGAGCAGTTTTTTGCTTTTTCTCAACGTACATTTTTTCGTTCATCTGTTGTCTTTCAAGCCGCCTGGTTGTTGTTCCTTGTGAGTGAGTGGCAATGGCAGAAAAATCCATTTTAGAGAGCAACTAAATTTGACCTTTGACCCTTTTGAGCAATAATCAGCCATTTTGAGACCAAATCCTCTCGGCTTTGAGATAGTATCACAAGTTTCTATGAGCCTATGAATATCATTACTGTTTTAGTGTGATCGCCGCCCACTCAAAAACCTCTAACCTTAATGCCATATGGGTTAGAAAGCCCAAATTAGCCATTTTTGTATGGCTAATTAAGTATTGATCTATTCCTAGTTAATTAAGTNGAGAGAGAGAGAGAGAGAGAGAGAGAGAGAGAGAGAGAGAGAGAGAGAGAGAGAGAGAGAGAGAGGCATAATATCAGTCAGAGCAGTGAATAGGGTGTCACTAGTGGTCAATAGAGAGGGCAAGTGGGGGAGTGAAGTGGCAGGATGAGATGTCACAGCTAGTGTCAATGGTTTCACTCTCTCACTTCCAGGAACTGATACACTGATAGGGTATCTGTGTTCAATGGACAGACTCTATGTACAACCGAGAGTGTTGCTACAACACACGTACACATGCACACACACAAGCTGATACATGATACCAGCACCCATTGAGATAATGCTATTACTGCCAGGCTCACAGTACACACACACACATATACACATGCCACTGTAATGGTATCCATGGTAAATAGTGATTTACCTGTACATTGTAAGAGACACTGCCGTAGGTTGGCTCATCTTGAGCTAGGTCCAATACTTCCTCCTCACAGTCCACACTGGAGCGACCCCTGGTTGGGTGTGTGTGAGAGAGAGAGAGAGAGACGATCATAAAAGATGAGTTAACACTACAACGACAGTGAGACTGCAGCTATGTCATCTACAGACACACCCCCAGAGAGTGTTGACAGCCACCAATCCCACTGAGACACTGACACACACACACACACACACACACACACACACACACACAGAGCTATTGTACTGAGAGGCTCTCTCACCTGTGGAGCTGGTGAAGTTGCATTATTGCCTCTTCAGCACTTCTTGTCTGAAAAAATTTATTATCATAAATTAAATTTGACGTTGCAGCACATGTTAATTCTCACTAATTGTGGAAGTATTTTGAGGTCTGTGACATAGCCAATGGCACATGTGTGAGCACTGAAGTCCCCTATCTCACCTATGATTATGACATTAGCACAATCGCGTGGATATTCACAATTATCTACAATTCTCCAGAGACTATTTTGACAAACACTCACTCTGCACTATGAGAGCTGCAAGGCGGTGCAGTAGGCCGGGGTTGGAGGAGCATTGCAACCTATCAATGGAACAAGTCCACATTCATAAGTACACACTCTGTGGAGAAAACATGTTACCACTGACCTGCTCAGTAGAATGTCCTGCTTCACTTGGAGGTACAGATTGTGCCTGCATACAACATGTGCAGTATACAGTGATACCACTATAATAATATTATAGTCCCAGTATTATACGTGGTACTACAACTCATGTACCTGGTGGTGGGGTGCAATAAAGTGTGGTGATCGCGAGGATAGAGTTTGATCCTCATATGAACTACATAGGGAGATCGACCTGCACAGCCAATCAGTGTGCGTGTGTGTGTGTGTGTGATAAGAATGAGTGTATTGAATCATGAGATGATATGGCTCTTACCTGCTAACTGTTTCTTGAGTGGCTTGTTCAGATTCAGCCATTTCTACACACAAACAAACAACCAATGGCAGTCAGTCACTCAAAAAAACACGTATCAAATTACACAGCATGTGTTTACCGTAAAAGAAGCCTCTGGCGCTACTAGTCCGAAATATTCCCTCTCAGAATGAACACAGCAGATCTCCAGCGCCCTCTCCAGTACTTCACTTCCAATGGAGCGACTCTGTGGTTATCAATTTCAAAGATTTGTAAACTATTCCAACCGCAACAATAGCCACCGCTCATGTACCTCCACTTGCAGCGGTAGCGTGTTGCCATCCAGGGTGACCACATTGATCGTCTTCGTAGTGGACGACCGACGCCTACCAAATCCAAAATGTTTGAACATCTTCTCTGTATAAATCTTCACAAACTGTTTAAATTCTGTTCGCACCAATTGTAACGAGATAGTTTACTATTATCACTTGAAAACCACGCCTATCCGTATTTACATTTTTTATCAGTGCACGGAATGCGGTTGCGGTCAGCTCCCCATGCATGCGTGCACTATCAGTCTGTGTCCCCTAAACAAATGTGAAGAGGAACACTTGTAGTGACTCAGTGTACACTGAAACTGGACCGTCAAGTGCCGTGGTGTTGCTGCTGCTGCACACAAAGGATGTGTGTACTTCTACTTCAAAGATCCCGCGCTGTTGTCATCATAGTTTCTTGATCGGAACACACCATTCTATGAATATCCTTACATTCAACGAGCTAGTATGGCAGTGCTAGTGGTAATGGGCGTCTGTGGCAGTGGGAAGTATGTCATGTGTTGTGTTGTGTCTGCTGTGTCTTCTCTTTGCATACCAGCAGATGAATGTCATCTCTTTCTCTCCTTTCCAGGACCACCATTGGCAGATACCTCTCCCAACAGGTCAGGTGTTTGTTGTACCTAGTGATCCACACCTAAATCATCGTTTAGACTTGTTTATGTTTGCCTTTCTTCCAGTTTGGCAGTAAGTTTGTAGACGCTGATGACTGGCATCCTCCTTCCAATGTGGACAAGATGAGCAGGGGCGTACCCCTCACTGATCAGGTACATGTGTGTGTGTGTTTAAAAGACTGACCTGGGTTTGAATCCCAGCTAAGCAGGACCTCTTACTTGAACTACCACTCAATAATATCTTCAAAAGAACGTATCTCGTACAATATTGTTTGGCCTATCTTGTACAGTTTTGACTGTTAGTTGTTTTGAATAGTACCTATCTCGTTCGAATATGAGTGTTAGTTCTCAGGTGTCCTTATTGGTACTGTTTGAATCTGACATACACTTATAATTTATTACCATACCAGACAAAAACTTTCGTGGATGGATCGTGATCCGCGAAAACCGCAAAAGTTAAACCCTGCGAAACTTTCCCACTAAATTATTATGAAATTCTCGGTAATGTATATTATAATTATATCTCATCCACAAAAGTTAAAATGCAAAAATGTTTGGCAAAAGACTTCCACGAAAGCTTGATCCCGCAAAACTTTCCTGCTAACGGTAACTCTGGTACTCAAGCCCCACTCTCATTTCAGGTGCAGGTGACAAAGATTTTAAAATTCTTCTTTCACTAAAGGATCTGTACCTGCCACGATAAAGGGTTGTATCTTGTACAAGACTTGAGTGCTAGTTGTACACAAAATACTATAACTCAGTATATGAATTTGAGTGCTAAAGCTATTAGCTCAATGTACAGATTTGAGTGGTAGTTCAAGTGATTTTTGCCTACTTAACTCATACAAATTTGAGTGGTATAGCTACCGAGATCATCCCCCAAAACAGGCCCAGCTCGTACTGATTGCATGCATGATAGTTGCACTGGGATATTGAGAGGTCCAGTTCAAACCAATATGTTATACATGAGCTATTTTGTCAATTAGGGAAATAACCTACGAATGATAACTTGTAACTTGTACAATGTCATTACTATGAACATTGATGTCTTAACGTTATATTCAGGATCGGCAGTCGTGGTTGGAGCAGCTCCAGAGGGTGTTGCTGGAGTGGTGTGAAGGTGAGGGAGAGATACGAGGAGTGCTGGCCTGCTCCGCTCTGAAGAGGCGCTACAGAGACACCCTAGTGAACAAGGGGGGCGTGGCTGACCTCTCCTCTCGGTGTGTGTTTGTATTGCTTCACTCGAACGAGGAACTCTTGAGAGAGAGACTAGCCACCAGAGGAGGCCATTTCATGCCTTCCTCTCTGCTCACGTCTCAGCTAGAGACCCTAGAACTGCCACATGCAGATGAACTGGTCATCAGCCCAGACATATCCCAGTCAGTTGAGGACATTACTAAATATGTTATAGAATCTCTTACATCAATGTCACTACTAGAACATAAACATGTATAAGTTTTGTAAAATTAAAATTAATTTTGTTATAAGAAAATGACTTTATTTTTTATTATGTTAAGTTAAAGTGCAAGATGTGCCATGTTGCCATGGGGATGGAAAGGAGTCACATGACCAGGAATGGGTGGGGCCATGTTGTCTTGGAACTTGTATTGTGTCTTGGCGTAGAGTGGGGGATACAGGGAGTGGTGGATCTCACACGTCTTCCTCTTCCTGCCTTCCCCGGCCATCTCGTGGTAGTAGTTGACACGCATCACCAGAAGCACCGTCTGCGACTGCATGACCCAAAGATACAAGGTACATGGAGGGAGGGAGTTCACAACAAACAATAGAACAGATTCTCTCACTTTTATCTTCTGAATATCAGGAATCTTGAAATGCAGCAGATCATTAGCTTTGCCGAGCTGAAAAATTTATTATAAGAAATGATTTTGATATCTGCACTAAAGTCCATGGATCTGGTTTGAGAATGCCACCAAAAGTTGAAATAATGAGATTCATGCCATACTTTTTATATGGGACAAAATAGCTAACTTTTGACTGGTAAGATGAAAGAAGCTGTAAGACAAACCAAAAGAACAGGGAGAACAAGTGCTTCCAATGGTGATTGAAACTTTGTAGTCGGTTGGATAATAAGAAAGTTATTCAATTTTTTTTTCTATGAGCATTCTCAAACCAGATGGACTCTAGTTGTTGCTTTACCTGCTGACGCTGATTGAACTTTGACCTCTCTGAATACTTGTACTCTTTGTCCATGTCAGCTTTCAATGGCTGCACACACAAACCACACATGCTGAGTCAGCAACAATTGGCATTTGCCAACTCGGCACTTACCACTTGCCCTTCAGAGATCAGGCTCATCTCCATGGAAACGATATCAGTGGAGGAGAGGCATCCGTTGAGCAGCTCAGTGGTCACTATGAGGACGTTGCTGTGCTCTGCCTCAAAGTGTAGCCTGAGAGCCACCTCTCCTGGCCTGGACTGAGGACTGCCCATTGAACAGACCACACTGCTCTCAGGGACCACTGCATGTGAGGGAGGAGAGAAGTAGTTTAATTTTCAGGAGTCCATGGTACACCAAATTTTTTTCTGAACTCCCAAAAATAATTGCTGATAAACCAACTGGATTGAAATGTGCACCCTTGAATTGTGATTAATATTGTATTGTAACATAAAAGGCACAAAATTGTGGACGCCCTGCTAAAATTTCTAGAGCGAACAACACATGCTAGCCAATGAGAGTGTGTGAGTGTGTGAGTGAGTGAGTGTGTGAGTGAGCGAGTGAGTGAGTGTGTGAGTGAGTAAGTGTGTGAGTGAGTGAGTGTGTGAGTGAGTGAGTGAGTGAGTGTGTGAGTGAGTGTGTGAGTGAGTGAGTTAGTGTGTGAGTGAGTGAGTGTGTGAGTGAGTGAGTGAGTGTGTGAGTGAGTGAGTGTGCTAGTCTTACAATGAGCTTCCTGCCACACTTCAGCTCTCTTCTGGCGATCGTAGTCCACTTCTCTGTCGTTCTTTATCGGGTCTGCCAGAGACAGCTTTTCTCCGAGATTGTGACGAATCTCTGGCTTCATCCACGTACCAAGAGCAGTGCCAATGTACTTGCCTCTCTTCCGAACACCTGTAGGAAGAAATAATTTTGTTTGGATAATTAGAAGATCTAGTGAGAGCCTGGAAGTGAACAACCCACCTGCTGCGGCGTCAGTGAGTAGAGTGTCGACCCTCTCACTGATGGAGACACTCTGGAGGTGCTCCTTGAGAGAAGCTATGAATATACTGTTCTCTTTATCTTCTTCTTTAATGGAGGCATCATCAACTCCACCCGCTTCATACGCCTTCTCGGCTGGTGAACTATTCACACACACACACACACACACACACGCACACACACACACACACACACACACACACACAATAATAGTATGATTTGTAATACACACACAGGGTGATCTTAGCCTCGTGAACCAGTCCCTCCCTGCTATGCTTATTGCTAACACAATAACGCAATAAGCATAGCGGGGAGGGAGTGGTGGAGGGACTGGTGGAGAGACTGGTGGAGGGACTGGTTCACAAGGCTAAGGTGATCTATAACCTACCAAGAAAATCCTATCACGAAATAGCCACGAGTGCCTTGAGCAGGATACACACGAATACTTCCTCCAGTTCTAAAAGAACATTACATCATCTTGCATGCATTACATCACTATGACATCATTGTTGATAACTCACTGTGTAGGTGTAGGAGTGCTGACTCGGCACATGTCCAGTAGTACAATGGACAGTTTGGCCCCACAGAGTTGCATGGTCTGCAGGACATTCTGAGCACAGACACACTGCTCCGACTTCTTCTCCACATCAGCATCCACCGGCATCATGTAGTTAGTGCCATTCACCTCAAAGCCATGGCCAGCAAAGAAGAACAGAGCATACACGTTCTTGCCAATGAGCAAAGCAAAGTAGTGCACAGCCTGTAGGTGCAAGAGAGAGAGGTAGTGGTTAAAGTCTATCAGGTTTGGGAATGCTGCCAGAAGTGAAAAAATGAGATTCATGCAATACTTTTCTTATGGGACAAAATAGCTAACTTTTGACTGGTAAGGCAAAGGAAGCTGGAAAAGCAACCAAAAGAATGGGGAGAACGAGCGCTTTCCAATGGTTCTTGAAATTTTGAAATCGGTTGTATATTTAGAAAGTTATTCAATTTTTTCTACTGACATTCTCAAACCAGATGGACTTTAATACCATCCACACATATACATAGCTACCTGGTCCATCTCTTCCTTAGTGAGGTTCACCAGTGAGACGACCTTGAAGCCAGCACTCCTCAGGACACCTGCAAGATAAAGAGTGTCATTCTCAGGGGTGTTGAGTTGGAGCACTCCTTGTCTGTAGTTCCTGTTGCCAATCAACAGAGCCACCTTGTCATAGCAGGGTTCATCGAGGTCAGGCTCCTCCTGGCCTGCAACATATTAATGGAAGAAAGAGAGGTTCAAAATAATCATTACCAAAGTCCAAGATTTTAATAGGAACCTTCAAAAAGAAAAGAGAGATTTTAATAGGAACCTTCAAAAGAGACACAGAGAGATTTTAATAGGAACCTTCAAAAGAGAAAAGAGAGATTTTAATAGGAACCTTCTAAAGAGACAGAGAAAGATTTTAATAGGAACCTTCAAATAGACAGAGAGAGATTTTAATAGGAACCTTCAAATAGACAGAGAGAGATTTTAATAGGAACCTTCAAAAGAGACACAGAGAGATTTTAATAGGAACCTTCAAATAGACAGAGAGAGATTTTAATAGGAACCTTTAAAAGAGACAGAGAGAGATTTTAATAGAAACCTTCAAAAGAGAAGAGAGAGATTTTAATAGGAACCTTCAAAAGAGACAGAGAGAGAAAGAAAAAAAAAAAGAGAGCTTTTAATAGAGATTTTAATGGGAACCTCTTAAGAGATATAAAGTTAGAAAGATTTTACTACAGTCCATCTGGTTTGAGAATGCCACCAGAAGTGATTCATGCAATAGTTTTTATATGGGACAAAATAGCTAACTCTTGACTGGTAACATGTAGGAAGCTGGAAGAGCAACCAAAAAAACAGGGAGAAAGATTGCTTTCCAATGGTGCTTGAAATTTTGAAATCAGTTGGATATTAAATTTTAGAAAGTTATTCAATTGTTTTCTAGCGGCATTCTCAAACCAGATGGACTTTAGAGTTGATTACTGACAGTGTAGAATTATATGTCTACCTTGTCCACAGGGAACATCTTCAATATGATGATGGCCTCCTTCATAGCCGCCATGCTGATCACCTCCATCTGAACGCACACACACTAAGTGTGTAGAGAACAATTGAGTTCTTAAAATGTACATGATTGACACCTGATAGCTATAGTTATATAATATTTATGTTTTGTTCTTGACAGTTGTATGAAAGTGTTCCCAAATGTATAATACCATTAATTTTACAATTATACTCTGTTCAGTATCTCCATTTTGTATTCTCATCATTCTGATTTATAAGTATAAAGGCACTATGAAGTGATTGAGAATATCCAAAGTCAGAAAATTAAATACATGCATTGTTAAAATTCAACCATGAACAAGTGCAGTCAAGTATTACTCTACACTATATTTGTGATATGTGCTTTAATGCTAGTAAGTAGTGCTACAATTCACAACTATAATTTAAGTTTCATTATAGTTGCTCCAAACAAGACACAGTGCCCAACAAATTGGTTCGAGTGCTACACTATAGAAGAACTGGTGAGCACCCTCGAACGTATATCATGGGGTGCTCCTTATCAGTGTATAAAAGTCCACTTCTTACCAGGTAGACACTCACTTGAGAGTGCCACAAATGGAGCAGTAGAGAGGAAAATACAATTCTATAATAATGACTACATTGAACTGTCTGGATCAAACAATACTACCATTGAACACCCAGGGTTGGTGTTTCGTACAGTCAGAAATGGATACATAAACATATCAGGACTCTCCTTTGTATACACTGGAACAGGTTCTTTAAATGTGCTATTTTATCTGATTGCAGTTGCACAAGTAAACATCAAAAACATCTCAATACAAGGGTCTCAAATTAGAGTTCAACAATGTACCAACGTAAACATCACAGACGCACATTTTCTCTACAAATATAATTATTTGTCAACTGGTAAATTTAAACTGAGTTTAGAACTACGAAGCAATGAGAAGGTTGTGCTGAGAAATTATAAAAACGGACCAATAAGCATGATAAACTATCGAGATTACATGGGAGTATATTTTCAAGGCTACGTACAGATCACTAATAACATACTATTAGGTGAAGCAATATCAGCTCACCAGTGTATACTGATTTTTGAAGAGAATAGTTTTATTGCTATATCGAACAACACATTCATTGCTGGATCAAGAGACAATTCAATTGTGTCCATTTCAGGAAAATCAGAAATAGCTTTACACACTAATAGTACAGTTAGAATTGAGACTAATACAGCACCTGGATGTGGTGGCATGAAGCTAGTGGACAACACCATTCTAATGTTATTCATTAACTCAACACTAATTTTTTTTAATAACACAGGAAGAGCAGATGGCGGAGCATTAGCACTACATGAAGAATCAAGCATTCGATACCATTCAGAACTATCAAATAACAGATCTGTAATAAAGTTCATAGAAAACAAAGCTGGTGGAAGAGGAGGAGCCATTTATGTTGATGATTCAGGGTATATCAAAAATGGCCTTCCAGTAAGCCCAATAATATCATGTATATTGGATGAAAAACTAAATGCAATGAAATGGCTAAGCTTCATCAATAACACAGCTAGAGAAGCTGGTGATGAAATATATGGNTGGGCAAACTTATTGAAATGATTTTGAGTACTCGAGGTCACTAACTGACAAGCAGGCTGGTAGGCGGGTACCACTGAATCTCAGTGGCTGTCAGTGTGTACAGTGTAGACTGTAGCTGTCCATTCAGCTGGAAACAAGGCTGTGTCTGTGAAGAAATGAGCAACTAGCTATAGCTAGGCTGAACTGACTGTAAGTGGCAGTGCTGTCAGACTAAAAGCAGCAACTTGAAAGACTTTTCGACGTGTAAGTGCGCGCATCCAGCTCTTGCTCTTTGTTTTTCGATTTTGCGTGCGCACGTGTAAATAGAAATACCATAAGTCTGAGGCCTGGATCTTTATAAATTTTTTGGCTTACGTGTTATTCGAGCAGCTTAGCTATTTCCGGTTTGGTCAACGTCGTGCAGGCATTACACTTCCTCAATGTTTCACTGTTCCACTGGGGCTCGCTCAGGCTCGCCCCAATTAATTACCGTATAGTGGGAATTTTTCGTGGGGGAAAATTTTTGCTTTTTCGTCTTGAATAGAAATTCACGGAGAAAATTGTTGTGGATTGCGTCTCAACATTATATGATGACCTAGCTCGTACCTTACAAATATTGTGGGGGGAAATTTTCGTAGAAAGCTGCTAAACCGCAATAATTTTCCCTAATGAAAATTTCCCGCTATATGGTACCGTATAGCGGGAAATTTTCGTATGGTGGAAATTTCGTATATTTCGTATACAGTTCTAATATATGAAAATTAAAACTGCGAAAATTTAACTTCCGCATTAATTTTACTTTATGCGAGCGCGCGCCATGTATACAAAATTTAAAACTACGAAAATTTCTTCTGGCGCGCTTATAAGAAATTTTGCACCAACGAAAATTTCCCGCTATACGGTATGTCTTGCAGAAAACCACATAGGTGATTCAGTTTGGACTTTCATTAATTTTCATATGTGCAGAATATTGGTAATGGATCGTCAAACTTTTGATTGCTTAATTTTTGCACACGGTTATGCGTATGAAAATTTCCCTAATGCAAATAAATTATTAGTCAAATTACGGTAATTACGTTTGCCATATCAGAGTACAAAGATCTCAACAGGTAACACATATAAATTTTTATTAATTGGCTGTAATGAGAGGTGTTTAACATAAATGCACATGCTCCAGTGTTAACTAAACTGACCAGTAATTTTATTTATAGCTGATAATGTACAGAATTAACTAATAAAGACCACAGCTCCAACAAAACACATACACACAGACAAAATGTGCCATGGGCAAATGCTTTGCCATACTTATCATTAGGCCTGGAACCTTGGGTGCCTGGTAGTGATCCCATCAACAATGTAGCTAAGAAATGGACCAGTTAATTGCTAGAAATGGCACAATATGTCATGAATTCACTTACCATGTTATTATTAGTCACACTACAGTTGTAGTCAATCTGGAAGGCCCCCACATTGTTGCTACTCTCATACTGGTAATACACACCTCCTTCTAGATCGCACACTGCTCTGACTATACGTAACTCAGGATCTGACTGAACTGTATAAATGAACACTATGTCATTTGAATATTGTGGTGATAAATCAATAGTAGTAATCTAGCTATATGCTAACCTTGGAATCCATCGCAATTGATCCGATCACCATTGGCTTTGGAGAACTTGAACCGAGTTACAAAGATATACGTAACTACAAGTAGTGCAGTGGTAGTCAACATTTGAGAAGTCATTATTTTTCTTGGATCTATAAGAATATATAGCACAAGCAAAGAAACAATTAATTATCTTTGGGTAACTTTATACAGTACACAGTAGAATAGACCTAGGTATAGTGTTGAACTCAGTTCAACACTCTTGGTCTATTTCAGACAATAATATTATGCTCTATAGTCATACTTCACCACACATGTATACCCTAGCCTTGTCTCCAGGCCCCTCCTTCTCGAAAAATAAGGAGGGAGAGAGGGCCTGGTACGCGACGTCACAGGAAATTTTACGTCACTTTTAATTGAGCGTAGGTGGAGCAACCACAAACGGGCAACTCTAAATCTTTCCTCCTACGCAGAGCACACTCAACTAATTTTACACAGAACATTGAAGTTTCAAACACAGTTAGTTACAAAGAAAATGGCTGAAGCTGTGATGAAGCAGCTTATTTGCGCTTTGTTTCTTGGTCGATTTTCAGCATTTTGTAGCCATACCATACATGTAGCTCTGGTGTGCTCTTTCTTGCTGCTTTTAGCTTTGTAACTCTTTCAAACACCACTAAGAATGCACAATAGCATTACACTAGCTATAGCTTTACCATTTTTTGATGTTTAGCTGCAAGATTTGGGAGCCTTGAGTTCACCGATCTCTTTTGTACAAAACTATTTTCCATGCGTGGGCATAATTGCTGAAACTACTTTACATGCCCACACTCAATTAAGTCGGTTCTACCACGATTCTACCTCGGTCGTGCACCAGGCCCTCTTCTTCCTTATTTTTCGAGGAGGGAGGGTCCTGGGGACAAGGCTATATAGACCCTACATTATGTCATGATTCCCAAAAGTAAATCAAGGTTATTCCAGAGGTATGGCAAAATCCAGATATTATGTAATTTTACAATACAAAAGCAGTATACAGACTCCCAGCGTATTAATTATTCACATCCCCGCCAAATTACGTAAGGCCCGATAGGACATTATAGTGTAATGGTTCACATCCGGGAGAGGGGGGGCATTATCCCATCCGTCCTGGGGGGCGCTATTGAATAATCCTAAACGTCCTATACTAAAGATTATAACGTCTTCCTCCCGATGCAAACATAGACCATAATCAACCTAGCAATAAACTTCTTAGTAAATTAAGAGAACTGGAATGTTAGTGATCAATCTGAGCTGTTAGACAGCCTGTTGTTGAGTCTTGGGGGTAACGGAAAAAATCGACAACTTTGAAATATTTTCCATCCCATTGTTGATTCAGCCAAATGTGGTCTTGTTATTTTTACTACAACATTTTGAAGTTGAGATAGCCTCGTACCCAGGCTCTCTCCTTTGACCTTGCACTATATAACGGCAATCTCTCTTTCCTTGCCGTTAGTGCAAGGTCAAAGGAGAGAGCCTGGGTATGAGGCTAAAGTTGAGATACATTCTCAAGAAACTCCAGTAAAACATGATAGTTGGAACCGTAATACTCAATCATGAATATTTATCTCCTTGAATTGGGTGACTACAAAGTGGAATATAATGGACAGGTTAGCCACCTCTACAGGGATGATTGTCTGAAGCAATTGGGTCAGTACACATTAGTAGCATCAGACCTTGAGTGTAAGTCGCAATTGAGTGTTTTCCTAAAATTAGCATTAAGAAGCCCACACAAGTCTTTAAGCATATGACACAGCGGTACAAAGTATGTTATATCTATTTGGTTGACACTCAATTTAGCATTTCACTGTTGGGTAGAACACCATACACCACAGCCTTATGCCTCAGTTGAGCTACAAGAATTAGATTCCATTCATCCGGTATTCCCCCCATTATTTTTAGAGAAATGATTAAAGAATGTATTGCAAAAACAATAGAAGATAATCCGGAGAAGGCTAAAGAACTTTAATTGTACTCAACTCCATGAATCCTTTATCCCTCTTAATTGTAAAATAATGCTTTTCGTATATATCAGCAAGAGAATTTGTCCTTCCCAAGACTCTTACTTCATGAGTTGTACAGCATCGTTAAAATTTGCTTGCACATTACCGTATAGCCGGAAAATTTGGCGGGGAATTATATTTAGTGGATTGACGGCTGAAACTTAGTGCTGCCAAATTAAAATCCACTAAATTGATATTTAGTGTGCACGCGTTCATGCATATATATATACGTATGTGTGTACGTATGTACGCATATTGTGCACATGATCACTGTAGCTTGCTCACTTCACCGAATTAAATCTTCCAAATTCAAAGCTTGCTCAATCCGCCAAATTTAATGCTTGCCAAATTTCCTGGAATACGGTATTAAGCCTCATGTGCAAAATTTTTGGAAAAACTAAAGCCATGCAGAAGAACCAGAACCTTAAATTAACAGATTCCAAGAATTAATTCAGCCCCTGCTGAATCAGAATGTATATAGCACAACCTCAGTGCATGTGGTTTTATCTAACTCAATATAAGAAATATGAAATTAAATTGTCCTACCTACAGTTAACCGAATTTGATTTATTGTCTTATCTCTGAACAATCTGCTTGGTTAGGAACCCAGATGTAGTGTGTGTTGTTGAGAGCTAGATGGCTGTGTTCTGATATCACTAATTCCGAACTCTCAATAGATGGCTACGTGGTTGTTAGGTCTGACAGGGACAGACATAGTGGGGGTGTCATGCTTTTATTAGTTCTAATTTGCATTAAAATGTTTTGTACAAGCCTACTGAATTAGAATTTTTAATGATTTCTGTATCAAAAGCTTATACTGACAACTGTGTGGCTTCAAGAAAAAACTGTGTTTCAGTTTTTTTAGATCTCCGAGCAGCCCTATCAGTGTTTTTGTAAACTTCAAAGTATTCTACAAAGTTTTACTTTTGTAATAATAATGTTAATTTTTGTATCACTTCCCACCCCATGTACAATACCCTCACTGATACTTTGAATATATAGCTTCGGTCTCACACATGCATGTACATGCAGGTAAAGTGAGGGAGCATGCACTTTTGACACATCATGGAACTGCGTCATTGATTGATGTGGCTTTAGTTGCAAACCCTGAACAACAGTAGGCTAGTAGATGTGAAACAATTTCTCCTCGGGACTTTCTAACTCTGATGGTATCTAATGCACTTATACTCTTAAAGTATCCGAAAGCTCTCATAATAACCCTTGAAATTGTCGGGATGTTCTGTTTGGAAATATTCACAAGCCGATTATACGAAAAAGCATGTAACATGATCGATGAAACTGATTGGGTCTCATTTCTCCCCTTTTCTAACGTCAACAGTGCATGGGAGAATTTTCACACAAGTTTTTATCAATAATGAAATGCACCCTCCAACCGTTCAACAGACCTCTCCTCCATATCCAGGAGACACGAACAAGCCAAAAAACAGAAATATATGGACAACGAATCGGAGAAGTCGAACGTGGTGTGTTCCTTCCCCTTAATTGTTATATCTTACAATTGGTGGCATGGGAAGGGAGGCAACAACTTTCTACAGACATAATGATGATAGCTTAAAAAAGACAACGCCCCTACCCAACCATGATGGTATGGCTATAAGATGCATATACTGCCTTTCCTTCGCCTCACTCAGAGCGCAGTTCCATCATGTACATTCGAAGCAGCAGATCCTCTATTCACTGTCCTCTCTATGGGTCAGACATCACTCTGGCACATCTGAGGGATAGGTCCCCTCTGTTAACTTTTTTGAACGCTTTCAAACTTTTTTCTTCTTTACCCACCTGATCCAGTCATATATAATAACTCATTTCCTCCTGTAACTAGTTATTAAATTGTTGAGTTATCAGAAAAATAAGTGTTTTTCAGTTTGAGATATTTTCGCATTGAAAATACAGTCGAACCTCCGAACAAAGAACACTTTGGGAGCAGGACATTTGTTCTCTCTTCGGAGGTTGTCCTAACTTAGAGGTTCACCAAATTATGCATCAATTATACATTTGTGTGGGTACTATTGTCATAATATTAATTACTGAGGATCAAATGCCAGGCCTGACAGGACATTGACATGCACATTGAGAGAAGAATCGGAGTAAAAATGCTCAATGTTATTCAACTAGACAGTGAAGATCTAGTTGTCAGCAGGAGCTCATGTTGCTATATAGCTATACCTGAAAGTAAACAGAGAGCAGTCTGTGTTTAGTTTGTTTATCTAGTTGCTTTGGAGAGGCTTCTTTTCCATGTTTTCATCACAGTTCACAGAATATGGTCAAAAAATTTGCAAGGGCAATTTTACATATCTACTCGCAATTTTACATACAAAGCACAATTTTTGGGGTGTGATTTCCTGATTGTTTGCTATTTGGAGGCAAATATAGTACAGCTTCGTCTGCTTCTCGGAGGTTGCTTAAGTACTATGATAATGGTTATTTAAATCTGTGCCATAGACAATGTCTGCTCTAGAGAGGTTGTCTGCTTCTTGGAGTGTCCATTATCAGAGGTTCTACTGTATTTCATACGTTAATTTTTTGCATTCTTAATTTTCATACTTATGTAGCACCTGTACTAGGCACATGCATATGCAATGAATGGGTGGGGCGAGCTTGAGCAAAGTTTGGGTAAAACTATGGTAAAACTAAGCAAGTAATGCTTGACCTGAGGAGGGAGGAGTACATATAGAGACTTCTTTGGACCTGTTTGTTTGTGGTTTTAGTTGTGCAATCATGCATTTGTAGCTTAATTAGTGTGTGAATGTTTTCCTTAAGTTGCAATCATGAATGCATGATGTTTGTGTATATATCGAATCTCAATCGATCAGTTGGAACAAGTATGCATATGTCTATTGTAAACATGCTGGTGAGGTACTGAGTTGAGTCTTAATAACATGCGGGGTCATCAGGCATGCTGAGAAGCTCTCATGGTTCTGTGTTGTTTCAATCACTGCTCTCTGTTTGTGAGTCTTAAATATCTTCTGCACTGCTAACAGATTGGTTCTATCTGGTCAAGGCAAGTCTTAATTGTTCCATGGCCAATGATCGCTGTACTCTTTGATATCAGGCTCTGATCATAGCCTCTACTATCTATATGCTCTGAGTCTCTCTGGTTGCTAGATTGTCACATTGATTGACAGTTTAACCATAAATCAGACTACTCCTATATATATGCTGGTCTCTCTGATTGCGAGTCTGATATACTATCCTGCGCTACAGTCTACTTCAGTTTTTCATAATTTCATCTATGCCTGATCTTATTATTTCTTGTTTTGTCGCTGTTCTGTCAGTTTCTCTTACCGCTGCTGCTTACCTCCTTGCTCCAATTATTGCTCTCTCTGATTGCAGGTCTGACAATACTCTTCTGCGCTAGCAACTAGCTACTGACTGGTCTGTGCCGGTTTCGTTCCACTGCATGTTCTCTCTGCTCCTGGTGCTCCATCAATTATAGAACACAAAGTGGTGTACCTCTAAGTCATTATAATGACGTGGTCTTAAAACAAGTTTGACTGGAGTGTCTTGTTTTTTTTTATAATTTCTACCTGCTAACTTATATCTTATCCACATTTCCATGAAAATAACCTCTTTGTATCTTAACAACAGAGTCAATCATATCTGTTAGTATACACTCCATGTTCACAAGGTATCAAAGCTAGTCATATGAACTACCCTCCCAGAGAGGTGAAGCTGAGTCAGGGAGCACTGGTTGAGCTAGGTACTTCTTTCATGAAATACTCTAGCTCTGGGAGCTGAACAATTAAATACTCAGTGTAGTAAAGGCATGTCCCACTTGACTTTTTGCATGATGTTTGAGTGCAAGTATTTTAAAAACTAGATGATTCAATTGTGCATGACTCATGCAAGTAGAAAGAACCAAACTATATAATTATAGTGTATTGTGTTAAAAATTTTTTGTTATACATAATTAACTACGAATTAATCAATACTTAAAACAAAATGGCCCCATAAAAAATCACAAATTTAATGAACAGCTATGATAACCACTCATATCATGCAATTAACCAAGCAATATTGAGTGATTCAAATGTAACTTAAGGATGACATCTAAGTTTTTATTGTAGGTTTTTTGCATTTTACAAGTATTTAGGAAATAAGCTGTAAAAAACTATTTTTGTTATGGTTCTTAGCTAATCATGCAAATAACTCACCTCGTGTTTTACCATAATCCAAAATTCTTACGGTATATAGATCTGCTAAAATTAACCAAAGCTTAGTATTCGTGCCTTCAAAAGCTTCTTAGTGACTGTTGCTAGTAGGCTGTACAGAAATCACATTAAACCAGGACACAAAACTTGCAAATCTTGTGGCCTTTCCCTATGATTGCATTACATCATACTAATATTAGCATACAAAATGGATGCACGCGTGATCTGTTTAGTACTTCATGAATTCAGTCTCCTATTGTTATGTGCTAGAGACTTTAATAAGTATCACATTCCTTGCACGTGACCATACACCAGCAAAAAAGAGAACACGGGCACTAAAAATGTCAGCTCAGCGTTGCAGAGAAAGTACGACAGTCAGGTTGACTGCTGAGCTGGCAATAATTAATGAATGTTAATTACTATGATGTAATGTCAATAAAATATGTGCGTTCCTAAACTCTTTTTAGTGTGGCCCCAAGAGTCAGGGAATCTTCAATCTTATCGGAAAGCGAGTGTAAAACTGAGCTACCTGCATGAAGCAGGCATGCATCTTCCAAAAACAGGGCCACTGCATCACATTACAATCAGTGTGCGCACGTGTGTAAATTATTCATTCCCAGGCTTTCTCCCAGTCAATAATTATGTATGCATGCTAGGAAGGGAGAGAGCCTGGTACGTGAAATCATGTGAATGACGTTGCCCATAGAGAGACAGTAGGGAGTTTGTATGGTTCTCTATTACAGCATACTAATTTTTCTACATGGTACATCATTGATGTGATTTTTTGGATACCAGGCTCTCTAGGTCTCATGCATATGACAATGATATTAATTACTAATTAACATACCATAATAATGAATTTGGTTAATTTCATTTTCTTCATCATGTGCACTGACTGTATGTATAAGGAGCCTTTAAAAACACTTCTTGGCTTACACCAGTAGAGCAGTGCACCACCTCAACATTTGCAACAAGCACCATTGATCAGGGTTAGCACTGCATGCAGAAGTCTGGTGTTATAGTAATTGATGATCCAGCCAGTTTTTGGTAGGTGGTCTCCAGCACATGGTCAGGCACACCCAGTTCACATCCAATTTCCTTNCTTGCACCTACATTCTGATACTACTGATTCAGAACGTGTACTGCATAATAAAAAAATTATGAGCCAATTGCTTCAGGCAATCATTCCTGTAGAGATGGATAGCCTTTCCATTAAATTCCAGTTTATATAGTATATAAAACTTGTAGATTCAATTCACATCAAACAAGAGTTCCTTGAGTACACTCTGTCGAATTCCATATTTTTTTTACTCTGCTAATAATAAAGCATAAAAAGCACACAAACAAAAAACACTGCTTTTAATAATCACTGTAGTTCATCTTGACAGCTATCAGATACTCGACAATAATGC
Organism: Tethya wilhelma; assembly: GCA_964030475.1. Lineage (NCBI taxonomy): Eukaryota > Metazoa > Porifera > Demospongiae > Tethyida > Tethyidae > Tethya > Tethya wilhelma. The sequence goes on along the minus strand of CAXIPT010000003.1, from coordinate 42,409 downwards.
AGGTCAAAAGTCACATACAACAACGGTCAAGGGTCAAGTAGACCAAAATTCAGCTTGGTCAAGGGTCAAGACGGCTAGTTTAACTAGTCAAGATATCTTGACTATGGTTGCGGCTCCAAGTAAGTGCCTATGGGAATTGCCACCCCTTCATTTACAAAAGGATAACCTATGACTAATACTGTCAATCAAACATAGAATTATTACACTCTTCAATCTGTTTGCTACATACCATTACACAGTGAGCCAGCACCAGTGAATTGTCCTCTTCCACAGCCTTCTGTAGATGAGGCAATGAGGCACCTGTTTGTGTCACACGAATACACACTCCTTTATTGAACCATTCCAAAGCCTTTTCACTGCTGCATAAGATAGGGTAGCCCGTACAATCACAGAAGATTGTACCATGGGTACTGTGACATGTAGCAGAATCCATGATCTGACCAAAATGTTCCAAATAACGCACAAATTTATTGTGCAACACTGTCAGAAGAAATGGCTACTGTGAATACTTCATTTGACAACTACAAATTCAGCTATGAGTGGGATGTTTGTCATATGTTTCAGTTCCTACGAGCTAAGCAATGCCTCAAAAGTCCAGAATTTTGTTCACCTGAAAGATTTAAGCCAGAAACCCGCTGGCAAATGGAGGTGTTTCAAAGTAGTCAATTGGATAGACTGAAAGAGTATGTGGATTACATGGGAGTGAAAATATATCTTAAATCCTGTGGTGACGAGTGGAGATCCTGCTGGACAACTGCTGTAGTTAGAGTGACTACACCATGTAGACCTGTATTTAGAGATGACGATGGCTATTGGAACAGTTCTGAACTGCAAAATCTAGGCCTATATTATTCATGTCGTAAGTTCCTGTCCAATGAAAAACTTTTTAGAGTGCCGCTGGATATTGATGGTTATTCTTCAGTCAAAATCAACTGTTGCCTTCATGTTTACAACTTAGACAAACCACAGCACAATGGTAATGCTTTAGTAGCCAAACCACCTGCTCAAACTACTATGATATCTGCTCCTGAACATAACCTTGGTCAAAGCTTAGAAGACGCTCGTCAGAAAGGGTTACTCACTGATGTAACTTTAGTTACCAGAGAGAAAGAGTTCAAAGTACACAGAGTCGTCTTAGCCTCCCAATCCCCATTCTTTAAGACCCGTTTTGAGCAGCGCTGGGAGCAGTCTGGAGATCGAGTAGAACTGAGTGACGTTTCACCAGAAATTCTTGAAGCAGTTTTGAAGTACATGTATACAGGACAAGTGAAGCCTGATAATGGAACCTTTGTACTGAATCTTTATTCCGTTGCTGATGAGTATGAGCTAGAGAAGTTGCATACAGCGTGTGAAGCAATTCTAGCTAAAAACCTTTCTGATGACAACGTGGTTGATGTTCTCATTCTTGCTGATGCACACAGTGGGAAAGACCTCAAGAAATTATGCATCGAATACATCGTGAGGAGAGCATCACAAGTGAAGAAGAGCAGTGGCTGGTCAAAACTTGAGTTGAAAGAATCTGAGGGGATTGAGAAGCTGAGGATGGAAGTCATCGAAGCTTGTTTCAATTCTTTTACCACGGTGCATTAATTCGGTTAGTATTTTGTGTTGTCATAGTCATAGTTTGTCCGTCTGTGTGTCTGTTCTGTTTATATCTCAGAAATTTAGTGTATCAGCTTCAGTCACAAATCAGTTAATGAATAATTATTTCAGCATAAAGAATATTAAGATCAGGGCCCTCCTCACGCACATCAGACTAGGCCTCAACAACAACAACAACAACAACAACACACACTCTCACACATGTGTACACATCATAATATTATATAAGTTTGAGTGTTTGACTGTTAGTAACTGTTGCTTTATAGTGGCAGCACCTAATTTTTTATATCTCATGCAGATTGTTTAGTATTTTCAGAGAATCATTAAGTACACTGTATTTTGAACCAGATATACAATAAAAATCAAGTTCTTAGTCAGAGGAAACTGTATTCATGCTTGTTCTATTTATAATATTATACATCTTTTAAAATCAGAATTGATGGAGTATTAAAATAGATACCTGGGGTACGTGGTGCTATAGGACTATAATANTCTTATCAGTTGATAGGACATTTCCATCTTTTATCCATTCCACATGTGCCTGTAGTGCAGTCCAACAGAAGATATCCTCCTGAACTAACATTCACAGCTTCTTGTATAGTTGAGGTTTCCGAGTAGACAAATCTGAAAAATTAAACTCTAGTTAAAATTTATTAAGAAATAGGTTCAGTTAGTGTCTCGAGACACGGTAGTCCATATACTCTCCTATTGATTTTGTATTGCCTGTTATAAGTACAATGAATATCAAAAATATCACTCTAGAATGTGCAGGGCATGACAATATTATTTGCATATCTATAAAATTATTGTTACATTTGCAGTGACTGTGTCTTCATACATCCATGCAACATCGTATTACTGCATTCTCATACAAATTCCTATCCCTGTAAAAATAGAAAGTTAATTGTAATTCCGGATATTTTAAACAGGCAATACAAAATCAATAGGAAAGTATACGGACTACCGTGTCTCGAGACACTTTGATAATTATATGCCTTCAGTGTTATCAATGTGTATTTAAGTGGAGGAGTACTCATGCTCAAACTAGCTGCAGCAATTAATGCTATATCACATTCTGTGGTGATTGATGCTGCTCAGTCTTATAGATTTGAACACCACCCGGTTCTATATATTATATATATATATATCTACACATAAGGAGCACAAAAGCCTCAATTGAAGGTCTCATATCACAGGGATCAAATTTCAAGGGGCTTCAGTTTCCAAGAATTTTGCATGTAATAGGCTGCGTGTTGTAAGCTGACTAGGTGGTTTTAATATATAGTGCATGTCAGCACTCAAACCTTTTCACTGCAGTGAGTGCTTCAACTATAAAAAAAAAAATCAAACTAGGTCTTGATTATAATTATAATTTTGTACATCCTGCTTTGCACATGCTGGTCACCAATAGTCACGTATAGTACTAATTTTTATTAACTACCAATGACTTCCAGACTTGCTCTCCTGCTGACAGTGATGCATGTATACCTTCTCCACCATCTCTTGGAAGGCCATCAGAACACACACACTCATAGTAGCCACTGTCTGACTCTGAGACATTTCCAATGTGTAGTTCACTATGGGTCATGGTAGATAACACCCTCCACTTGGTAGAGGCCTCAGTTTCAGTTGGAAGTGTGTCTGCATTATGTTGCCATGAGCTCAGCTTGAAGAAAGTTAATTCACATGCACTATTTGTGTCTCATTAATTAGAATATGTAAGTTCTTTTTCATCCACGTTCTCTGTAGTGTCTTTATAATCATAACATAATTCCTTGAAATTTTTACCCTAACATAATTGACTGGTATACGGTTCTTCAACTCCTGGTGATGAAAGACTGCTTTTGAGAGTGAGTTAGGGACAGTATAATATCCTCTTTGTATGATTCATTTTTCAATTAATAATGATCATGCAGATCAGCTGTATGGTGATCAACACTCATCCATTGTAGAGATAAAATCATACAAATCACGGTGCTGTGACTGCGTAACAATTTAATGTGATCGTATGACTATAAGTATTAGACAGCAAAAATCTTCAGTCTCATGAAATTTCAGTGGTCTTTGAACACCAGGAGAGATTTCAGGCAGAGGAGGAACTGGGACGGGGTTCTGAGAGGGGCAGAGACAAAGATGGCGGAATATGCCTTTAATTTTGACCTTTGAAAAATGTTGTAGCTACGTAGCTCCTATACACCGACTTTGGAATTCACCACTTGAAGGACTTATTACTGGTTTTAAGCTTTTGAAGGAGAATCGTACAATTGAAGTTACAATGGACGAATCGTTTTATTCAAAAATGAAAAAGTTCATATACTCACATAGCTATAGACATTGTTACAATGTTTATGAACTAATGAGTCCCTATTTCAAAGAAAAGCTAGGCTTCTTAAATTTTTGCTGAAACTTAATTAATTATTTTAATTTAATATACGATTTTTTTTTAAACTGATTGTTCTGAAACCAAAAGCATTTTAACTAATAGACTTTGAATTGTTAGGAGTTGTTGTGAAATTTATCTATATGCATGCATACTAGGACAATATATAGCTGACTATTGAGTGCTACAGCATGTACATGTACATTTTTGTGAAGAGTATGAAGGTTTGGTATGGTGACCTTCTAAATCAAATTGTTGTCGATATAATGAAGCTTCACTTTGATCATGTTCTTCCAAAGAGGTTCTGCTTGTATACTGTTCTTCGAGTGGAGGGTTTAGTGATGATGGGATGCTGATTGTAGAAGTGCTTTCTCCTTGCAATTGGAGAACAACTTGACAATTTGAATTCAAAGTTTCTCCATCTGTCTTTGATTTGTCAATAGTTTGCACCAATACAAATTTTGATGTTATTGGATCTCTTTCAAACGAAACTGAACCACTCTTCCATGTAACTGTGAAGTTAGTTAGTGTCTTGTTGATGGAGAGTGGCTTCTTAAGAGCTTTAATAAGACTTTTTACTTGTTCATCGAGGGAAATCCACGCATTGTCTGATGGAATGACAAAAATCTCCATAATGCGCAAAGTAGTATTTCTGGTGAGCAGATTTTGGAGACTATCAAAATGTTTACTCTTAAACATAATACATAATTCTTCCATATGTATATTATTATCGTGGAGCTTAAGAATGATACTACGACAGTCACAATGGGGTAAACCGCAAGTTGAAACAATCTCAGTACGGTGGACTGTGACAGAAAAACAGGTCAACTTTACAATATTTTTCACAGATGCTATTTTAGGTAAATAATCTGTTTTCAGTAGATTTATTCCATGATTTTGTCTAGTAATACTAAGTTCAACATTCTGAACTTGAGGCACCCTTTGAAGAAACTTCAACAATACGCTACAATCTTGACCATTATATTCAAGCTTCAACTTCTTAATTTGGTTAATCTGATAGTTTGTTTTATGTACTTTCACAAATAGATTAAGACACTCATCATCGCACTCCACTTTAAAAACATCCCATGAATGATCACTTTCAAATGCAACATGATGATACACTGCAGCAGATAATTCATTTGAAGTTTTAGAAGTGACCCAAGGGTCATCAGAATAAGAACTGTCAAGTTCAATTTCTCTCACTTGCTCTGATCCAGAGCTGAAGGTTCTATAGACTATAGAGAGAAATATAAATGAAAGGCTTGGTATCCTAATCTGGGCAACTGTAGAAATCAATAATTTTATATACTGCAAATTAGTAGTAACATATTTGTCCTTAGATATAATTAAATTAACTCTGGCACTGAGATGCATACATACATGTTCAAGGATATCACATACAGCCATCACTGAATCTTGACCCTCAAGTTGGATCTCATATTCTATTTCAATTTCTTGTACACTTGTGCCACAATGCAATATTTTACTTGTGTCAATCAAATTTTGAAAATGCTTCAGATTGCTTTCTGTACACTTTAAGCTGAGACGATTCCAGTGGTGACCACTATGTACAAAGAAAACTAAAGCTTCAGAAAATTGGGGTTCAGTAAGTTGGGAAAATGATAGTGATAAATTTTTATCAGGCTGTAAGTTACTGTTTCTGAATTCATTTTGAGTATAAACAATAGAAAGAAATGAGATCTTGAAAAATGATTGTCCAAAAATTTTGGCCACTGAAGACAGCAATGTAGTAATGGAATCTGGACGTTTAAAACGACTCATTACATTAAGTTCAATATCAGAAATCATCACAGTTTTTTCAATAAAACACAACAGTTCAGCATAATTGTCACCATTAAACTCAAGTTGAACTTTATTTACTTTAATTACGTGATTAGAAACGGTCTCAGAATACATTTTCAGATGCTGTTCTTTACAATCTACTCTCAAAAGATCCCACTGAGCTTCACTTTGTGCAAAGAATGTGAGAACTACTAAGAATTCAAACTCGCTTAACTTGTTGTGGGACAATTCAATTTCAAGTAGGTGACTTTTAATTTTTAATAAATTAGTTAAATGTGTGGAGGCTGATGTGCTTTCAGACTCATAAAGAAAGTGGCATAACAACAAAAAGCTGTGATTTGGAGGATAACTTGTTAGAGATAAACTGTCACCTGAAAATACTTCATCAAGTTTCGGAAAGTTATGTTTAGCTATCCCAGCAACAAACAGTAACATCATTCTAAGTCTATCATTTTTTAAATTTCGTTCAAGCAATTTAGACATTTCAGTAGGGGAATGGTTGAAAACTGCCCACTTGGCAGCTAGAAATTCTTGAATTGTGAGATGGAGAAAATTACAAGTAACTTCTGTCCCTCTTTTACTGTAGCTTTTTGCCACTGTCATTAAAGATAATGTTTGACTCTCAATGTCTTGGTCACCAATGTCTGGAAATGATTCAACTACATCTTCTTCATGAAATACAAGCTGGTCTTCAATCAGACTATCATACGCTATTTTACACAAAACAGCAAAAGGAACTTCAATTTCTTTTGGAAGCTTGTCTAAGCATCTGATTCTCCTAGCTACAGTATTCCCCAAAACAATTTTTGCATGTCGCTTGATAGCATGTAATGCAAAGATGTTGTACAACTCAGTCAAAGTCTTGGGAAGAACAAAGTTCTCCTGCTGGTAGACAAAAAGCATGATTGCACAATTAAGAGGGATATAGCAGAGGGACATGATGTCGAGGCGTTCATGGAGTTGAGTACACAGCTCCTGGGCTTTCTCTGGATTATCTTTGATTGTCTTCACTATACACTGTTTGATCATTTCTTCTGTGAATCCCAAAACCTCAATATGACGATTAATGGAAGATAACTCTTGTAACCCAACTGATGCATAAGGTCGTGATGTTACAACTACAGAGCATCTAGGTAGCACATTGCCTTCAATAATTTTCATAAAAAATGAGCCACGTGACCTTTCTGCCGCACTAAGCTCATCAAAACCATCAAATATCAGCAGTACATGCTTTCCACTTGTTTTTCGAACATGTTTCACCACAGACTGATGCAAATCATGATCATCATGATAGAAGAATTCATCAATAGAACTCGCCTGAGACACAGCCCTGTCTCGTAGATGAAGCAAGACTACTAGAGCATATTCCTGAAGAAGCACACCACTTGCCCAATCTTGAGTAAACTTACGACTAAGAGTGGTTTTTCCAACTCCAGGTGCTCCATCAATTAGGATACGAAGTGAAAGTTTTCCACCGGCTAAACATTGGAGAGGCTTAAATATTTGATCAGCTTGGGTTTCAGTTTTTTTGTTACTTCTACCGGCTAGTATTTTATCTACATTTCCACGGACATAATCCTTTTGTACTTCAACTACATAATCATATTTCTCAGCATACACATCACGTTGACGTGGTATCAGAGCTAGTCGTATGAACTGTCCTCCCAGAGAGGGGGGCCAGTCTGAGTCAGGGAGCACTGGTTGAGCTAGGTACTTCTCTCGTAAGTACTCACTGTACCTTACAATACACTCTGGGAGCTTTGGTCTGGGTGGTACAGGAAACTTGAGATTATCTAAACAATGTCATGTATGTGGTGTCATTAAATAATTACTGTATAATTGCCAAGCACCAAAGCGCGAGGCATATCTAATCGCGATGTAGGGCTCTGTTTGCCAGCAAATATTCTTTGTGTATCTTGTCATGCTATAGGAACGCAATTTGTTCTAATGTGACGTCACGTCATTTTAATTTGGTGCGAATTTGTTCAGGAAAAGATTGTTACATCGTAGCTCAGTAACATAGAGCGCAAGCTGAAGCTTTAAGCTGTAGCGCTTTAGTGAGTTAGAATAGACCATAGACTTCTGTTTTTGTGCAAGAGTAAGGAAAAGAAGACTCCTACACTTGAGAGAAACAGCTAGCTGCTAATCATTGATAATTCATAATCAAAGGCTGTCAGCACTCTGTGTTTCATGAGGTGGCATAGTCAGCTAGCAGCTTGGTTTCTTGGGCACTTCATATCAAGTGGTCACAGAGTTTCATTCCTACTAGCTCAGTGGTAATGTCAGGAGGCCTGGTCTTTTGGAGACCACATTGCATAATAGTGATACTTTTTAGGCTCAAATTACTAGCGGGAAAATTTGGTGAAATTGGCAAATTTATCCAAATATGAATATTTTTGAATGCGTGCTGGCAAGATCTTGATAGAAGGGTTTAAAATGACGTTTTCTACACAATCCTTTACAAAATAAGCTATGAAAGTGAAGGGGTACTTGGGCTATAAAGCAATAGCATCGCTTTTGAAAGCTTGGTTGCCAGGCTAAGAAAAAGCGTTAGTTGCATGGTGATGTTGTAGTGAATTACTCCTCCTGTAGTTTTTTTTTTGCACTGCCAGAAGCTTCACTATTAAGGCAAGAAGGCTTTCAGCACAGTTAGCTTGATTGTTGCTTATAGCTCCATGACACAAAAAGTTTTGTCAAGTCTATTATTTAAGGTTATGGGCTACTGTTTGTTCATGAATATGCTAATAAGCAAACGCTATAGTTATTTTAGATAAAAAGCAGATGGTTAATTTTTGGACTCAATTTTTTGCAGAGCTTGCAAAAAATCTAGCCATATATTTGCAACTAAAGCACTGCACGGTGCAAGGTAAAGGGTTGTACGAAGAGTTTTTACAAAAAGAAATAGCTGGATCATCGAAGCGCTCTTCGGTAGGTGCATGGCAGGTGCCTTGGATGCTTCTGCTGAACACTTTTTAGCTGTTCAGGACTGTTTATAGCTGGAGTTGAAAGAAAGTCTCCTTGTGCCACCCTCGAAAACCAGCATAGGTTTTCTATACCACAGCGTTTAGGAGGTAACAATTAACCTTGTTGGGAAAAACTGAGTCAAAAATTTTATTTAAGCTTAGATTTCACTGTAGCACTTGACAGAAGCACTGTGAAAAAAACAAGAGATTCCATAATCTAAGAATAAATAGGCGATGACAGTGCTTTTCTAGCAGTAGAAGCTGCTCATTAAATATTCATGAGAGATTGTACCCTGTAACCTTAAGAAAAATAAAAAGAAGCCTGTCTTAATAATTTCACGTTTGCTTAGTGTTAGTACCAAGTTTGGTTATCAAGTTTGGTTATCAAGTTTGGTTAGCCTCACTCCTAGGCTCTCTGGGTGCTGATATTTTTTAATGATTGATTTATTATACAATCTTTACCAGACACAAGAAAATGTAAAGATCGTCAATGTCAATTGCTGCACACAGCTTTAGCTCCACTCACAAAAACGTAGAGAGGCTCAAACTGTAACAACCACAGCTAAACTTTAGCTTCGTTCCCAGGTTATGATCAATGTTTGAGAGAACAACACCATCTCCTGATTCAGCCAATATTCACAGAAGCTCAAATTTCAAAAAAATACTTTTTCACTAAACAGACACAAAACAAAAGTGAAATTATCAAGGGCTCACAGGCTAACAAAATGTCACAATTATAATAAAAGGATCCTTAAAGGTCAACTGTGTCGACCCTTCTCTGGATTATGTATACCGTATAGTGGGAAAGTTTCATGAGGTTTAACTTCATGGTTTTCGCGTATCACGATCCATCTGTGAAATTTTCCATAACATATTATCGTATATTCTCCACAGCTTATCTGAGAAAGTTAAAATGCAGAAATGCTTGATTAAAGACATTGGCAAAAGTTTGACACCATGAAACTTTCCTGCTATACGGTATATGCAGTATAACTCTCAACTTTTAAAACAGAGCAGGATTGTCAAATTTTGGTTAATTAGAACTCTGCCCACTTTTCCACCTTTTTTTTTAAATTCATGTCAAGAAAACAAAGATAACATGACTAAAGTTCATCTGGATAGAGAATGCTGGTAGAAAAAAATTGAATAGCTTTCTTATTATCGATCGAACCGATTTCAAAATTTCAAGCACCATTCATTGGAAAGCGCTTGTCACTTTCAACACCTTTTTCAGCTTTACGAAGATTGTCAACATCCTTGAAATGGTTACCTTTCTCTCTGTGGGTGAGAGCCTGGTACCAGTGCAGTAGTCACGTGAGTGACGTATATATCTTCTACATAAATTTTGGTTAGTTAGTTATATATTCCATATACCTCAGGGATTTCACCAGTTTCGTTATACAGCTGGGAAATGATCGTGCAATTGTCCATGCCGTGGCCTTATAGGCATTCTTGTGGAGATTCCACCTAGGCCTGAAGATTTATTTACATTGAATTAATGTTTTAAAAGACGCTATGAGTATGGCTGACAGTTTTTGAGATCGCTAACAATTAAGGCTTACCAGGGCATGATAGAGCAGCCAATCTTTCACAAAAGAAGTGTAGCAAGGAGAGAGATGCATCACAATTTTTAATGCACCTTCACTTGAAACTGCGTAGGCAAATTGATACTCTGACTTTTGGTAGGCGTAATGTAACATAAGCGAAATGACTGTAAGTGAAACTTTACCAAACCAGTCGGAAAAGGGTCGTCTATGACGTCACGTAGTGAGGTAAATTGCTGAGCTGGCCAAATTGGAAAGAGGAATGAATACTGAGTATATCCTGCATTGTTGTGGATTCTCAGCTTGCTATAATTATTCTAGTAATTACTATTTTCTAGATGTTAATGCATGATTGGTCACGAGCATAGGCCACAGCAATTTGCCCTTTCAGGTTGTAGTCAATATTATACCGTATAGCGGGAAATTTTCGTATGGTGGAAATTTTCGTATTTTCGTATGCGGTTCGAATATACGAAATTTAAAACTATGAAAATTTCTTCTGGTGTGTTCATACGAAATTTTGCACCAACGAAAATTTCCCGCTATACGGTACTCAGGCTCATGACATGCTCTACTGAGCTTTTTGCTGTGAGTCTGACTTCTGAATCTTTTTTCCAGTATGCGGTAATCAGTCATTGAGATCAGTTATACAAAGGCTTTGTGTTATAGTGCTTGGCTGTTTGCAATTAATGCAGCGGTCTCAGCAGTTCAGCTAGTACACCATGCTAGTCTTCAGTGGTACTTCATACTTCATTGCTCACTGAAAAGTCTTGGCATCTAACTATTCTTAGCTAGCTCAGTCAAGTTTAATGACTGTCAGCTGCTCATGTTCAAACACCTGGCCATGCAGTAGTATACTGATCCCGTATATTACTGCTGTGATTAATATACAGCTGTGAGACTATATATATATATATATATATATATATATATATATATAT
>CAXIPT010000003.1:1677-30155 GCA_964030475.1 Tethya wilhelma | reverse complement strand
GATCCAACACATTCCAACGAACAGTTTGTCAAAGAAGAACTAAGAGAAATGCTCAAGTTGTCCATACCAAGGAGAGTGCCACATCTGACATACAGTGTGGATAGTCCTTTTCAAATAGTGATAAAGTTCACTCACGAGCAATCCAACGTAGACTGTATGATGCTTCGAAAAATGAAACCCAATTCATTTGGCCACCCTAAGAGAAGGGGGAGGAGAAAGCCTAGGCTTCCTGAGTCTAGCACTATCAACAACGTTTCCATTAATAGAGCTCTAGAAGATATTAGTGTTGAAGACTTTCTGCAAAACAAATCCTTACTCTCGGCTGTTGATGGGTGCTCTTACGAAGTTGAGTTTCTTCATTCTTCGCTGTTTGTAGCAGGTCGTTACAACAAGTATTCACGTCACTTACCTCAAACACCATGGGTGATTGATGGAGTCAAGAAGGCTGAAACTTCGGTTGAAGAACTGATATCCCCACAACTAGTGGCTCTAGCAAAAGCTACGGGTGAGAAGTTTTCAGCTTCGGGAAGAGAAGATGTCGATGTGCGTATGCTGGGCAATGGAAGACCCTTTGTAGTTGAACTAATGAACCCACATAAAGTTGTACTATCTGAAGAGGAGCTGTTTGAAGTGAGTGAACATATCAACAAGAGTACTGAACTAGTGGCTGTGCGACAACTAAAACTGATTTCAAAGAAAAGTTTGAGTTTGATTAAAGAAGGAGAAGAAGAGAAACGAAAACACTATTGTGCCTTGATCTGGGTAGAGAGTGAAATCACTCCCGAGGACTTGAAGTGTGTTGCAAGCTTTAAAGATGTGACAGTAGCCCAAAAGACTCCCATCCGTGTGCTCCATAGACGGACACTAGCAACCAGACAGAGGACAGTCTACTCTATGAGTACAAAGTTCATAGATGCTCACCATTTTAAGTTGTATCTGTGCACACAGGCTGGTACGTACATCAAGGAGTTTGTGCATGGTGACTTTGGAAGAACTGTGCCTAATCTTGGAACATTGTTGAAACAGAATGTAGACATACTAACACTGGATGTGGAAGATGTTGATCTAGTGTGGCCACCACCATAGATTTCTAATCGCAGTCCAAATTAATATTAATATTATTCTGTATGTTAACGATAATTTATTAATAAATTTAAGAACAATTTTGCAATTAAAGTAATTATGTTACAAGAATAAAAAACATTAAAAATGTAATGAGACACAGGAATGGCCAAATCATAAAAAAGAAAGCAAACAAGTGGAATGCCTGTTAGAGTGTGTGCAGAATCCTTCTATGGGCTGCATGTACAGTCTACACTAAGACCCCCGGAAATACATACTATTTATCGAACATTTTGGGTTTGTACAGAGAGTATGGGAGATAAAGAGATTCATACTACACGTGGCAAGTTGTAAATTAGCTGTTGTTTCTACCAGCTATAACTCGTGTTCAGGACTAGTTCAGTCCAAACCAGTATGATTTTTAAGCAGAGGAGGTCAAGCGCTCTGGATTGATACCAAGTTTTAGCAAAGTAAGCCAAAATAAAAAAGTAAACTACAGCTAAGTAGCTAGCTACCATGAAGTGGAGAAGACAACTTTGAAATTGGATCAAATCAGTACTGAGCATGTATGAAGCTTACAGAGTACATTTTTAGAATGTCTACATCTTGGACTGTAGTCAGCTATGTGCAAGAAAGTTGCAACTAAAGTATGAAAAAAATACAGCTTGTACAAAATCATAAATAATTGCTGTATTAATCAAGCACTCACACAGCCTAAGAAGGGTCCACAGAGTTCTAGTCAGCACTGAAATGTAGCTCTACACTTGCTCTAATAGACTGTAAAGAGTTAGACTGCTAGCGCTTGGTAGACATTGAAAAGTTGCCATCTTTGCTGGGCATGTTTTAGAACTTCCACAGAAATTAATGATATTCATGTACTTTGAAATTGGATCAAATCGGTACTGGATATCTCTGCTTGTGTAGAATTCAGATATCAATTCTAAAGTACTAGCACTATACGTACCTTGAATCTGGAATGAAACAATCCATGCGTGTTGAAGATACCAGGCATGGAAAACTGGAAAAGAAGCGACTTTGCTCATCAAAAACTGTCAGTTTACGTAAGTACTAGAGGGCGCTGCGCAATAGTACAAGGTATGAATATTAATGACCATTGAGCCTCATGGAGTAATCATATTCATTAACCACAACGTGTCACAACTGCAGATTATGACACAACTTTACTATGCATTCCACTTGTATGACACGCTTCCGTTTGTGTGATAAACTTTGGGTCTTAGTGTAGACTGGTAATAGTCTTTTTACTGTGTCAAGTCCTTCATTTTGCCCACAGGAAGAATTCTTTACACACTCTAACATTCCACTTGTTTGCTTTCTTTTTTATGATTTGGCCATTCCTGTGTCTCATTACATTTTTAATGTTTTTTATTCTTGTTTGCTCTCATTTTTTCATAATTCTATCAATGAGTTTGTGCCATGTGTATCAGTGTGCGATGGTGTCCGACTGAATGTGTGACAGTACATGTCCCAGTGCTAGCTTACTGAATTTGCAGGACCTGGCATCATTGCAGGCAGAGCAGTGGCATCACAAAACTTTGTTGCCTTCAGTGCTAAGTTGCTTATTCAATAGTAGCAAGAGAGTTATTGAAGAAAGCTAGATAGAGTTAACTGGTCAGATAAGCTGTGGATTCCAAATAACGCACACCTGCCTATGTGGAAAGGGTCGTCAACTTGAATTCCCAAGTATTCATGAATATGCACGAGTTTAGAAATTAATGGCGGCCATCTAGCGACTGGACGAGAGACATGAAAAACCGATGCCAAAAGCGACTGAAGACAAAGATACCAAGTTTATTCGTTCAAGAATCAGCTTGAAAGCGAGCGGTCTCTGAGAAAAGCCTTGCCAACATTGAATAAGAAGAAGAAGAAGAAGAAGAAGAAGAAGAAGAAGAAGAAGAAGAAGAAGAAGAAGAACTTGAGAAGATGGAGAAAATTGGAGGTTTGGCATACTTTAGTTTGGTACTTTAGCGATGGTTTTAGGCCATGTTTTTAGGCTTGTTAGAAACAGAATGAGCTAAATAACAGCTTGAGAAGCCTTTTAGTGCCAAGCGCTCAGTTTTTGCAGAGTTATTCGCGTGAATATTTGTATTGCGCTAATGGGGCATCCGTGCCATTCCTGTGTACCCAGTACTACCGTACTGGCATACAAGGAATTATGGTCTATAAACTACCAAGGCATCGCCCTCGGCCTTGGTAGTTTATAGACCATAATTTAACATATATCCAGCATGATTTTACACTAGCACACAGCGGCCCTGCCACTGGCGTAAGAAGCGGGGGGGCTGGGGGGGCTTTAGCCCCCCCATTCAGTGCCAGAAGAAGACCACACCTCCTCCACGTATTGGTTCTGATGCATGCGCATTATCAGGTTGACAGCGCAGCAATTGCATCCACGGACCAGGCAGCTAGCTACAGTAGCTAGATATCAGTTGTTTTGTAAATTACTAGACAGATGCAAGCATCTATGGGGCGAGCCTGAGCGCATACAGTTTGTAAGACCACAGCATTGAGATTGGGAAGACAGTACATCGATGCTAAGCATAGATAGTAGAAATTGGCTTGAAATTTCTGAGCGAAACCTAAAAGTAGTTTTCTAATTTGACGATCCGATTATTTCGATTTTGACAAGTCAGTGTTTTGTTTTCTTTCGCGACGATCCAGTCCTATGGCTAGATCATGCATGCATGGTGCAACTTGAGCGGAGTACGCAACCGTGCAGTGTGCTAGCTGGATCGTAAGCGAAGTTTATGTATCGACTCCGACTCTTTCTTGGGTAAGACGAGCGTGCTGTTTCCCTCGGGCGTTTCATTTCGTCTACACTTTGAATTAAGTCTCTTTTCTTGGTCATCAGGCGTTTCCCTAGCTATACGTTCTCCGTACAGTTCTCTTCGCCGTGCAAGGCATTTTCTTCGATTATCTATGATCAACAGACTTAGCAAATCATTGCACAATCGATTTCAATATTACAACACTGCTTTCGAATAATTTGAATATACGGAAAGTGTCCACCGTGTACAAACAAGCAGAAATTTTATCATTTACAAGCCTATGTGGGGCTCGCTCAGGCTCGCCCCAATTATCAATTTACAGACCCTCTCAGTTATTATAGTGAATACAGTGTGACTGTCACTACTGCTTCGCTAGCCAAAATATGGGTAACACTTAGTGATGAGTTGCATGATGCAACAATAACATAGTACTGTACAATTTCATGCATATACTTTGAATTACAAACACTAGATGCCAAAACATTTTTAACTTTTTATGTTTACCACATCAGATTCTACATATTATTTAAAAATGAAAGTTTTAGTTGAGTAAAATTTATTAAATAATAGCTCAGATTTTGGCTCAGAATGTACCAGAAATGATCTCAGAGCACTAAAAATTCCAAAATTTTCTGGGGGGGCATGCCCCCAGACCCCCCTAGATTGGTTGCGGCTTACGCCGCAACTTCAGCCCCCCCATTGTAAAACATCTTCTTACGCCAGTGCCTGCACAGAACTCACGTAAAATTCTCCCAGGATATAAAGCTTGATTCCAACACAAACTTACAGGGTGACCTTTGACCTCATTTATTTAGGCAGCCCTACAACGGTTTGCGCAGACTTATCTGCTTTTACTGAGCAGAGCATGCCCAGCCCCACCCACAGAGTATTGTTTGCATACGCTTGATGAAAGTGTTAGGCGGGATTCTTAATGATAATGGCGATCTCCCTCAAGTTTGTGAAATGTTTAGTCTTTCTGCTGCTGCTAGGAGGTGATATTGGCCGATCACCTGCTTTTTTAGAAGCACACCTACCTAGAGCACCACCTCAGTATGACCAAGCAAACATTTTGTTTGCTCCAACATCATTCTTCGTAAAATCTTGTCAGCCTTACTCTTTTATCCTCAATATCTGTGTTGTGGGAATCACATTGCTAGCTGGGCTACTGATGAAGGTATTGGCAAGATGGTATCAGAGGCACAAACGAAAGCGTAATCTTCTATTACATTGCCATAGAAGATCAAAGGCAATGTACAATGTCATGTAAGTTAAATTCTGATAAAGAAAGCATGAATATTTTAGTCTGTTTGCTTCTACAAGGCAGTATGAAGGAATTGTGTGGCTCTTTCAGTTTGGTTCATAAAATTATCCATACAGGACTTTCCAGAAGCAAGCTAATTCTCCATCAAATGCAGCTGCGGCCTCATTAGTTGACCTCACAATTAAGGGGCTAGGAGGAGAGACAAGGAACTTGCAAATAATGATCAGAAAGGATACATTATGTAGGGAACTCTTTGCAATGATCCAGCAATTGTGTGGTGTGCCAATTAAGCATCAGCTCTTGTCATGTTGTGGACAACTTTTGCAACCGCATATTCCTCTGCATAAGTATGGCTTAAAAAGTGGTATGAAGCTTCATTTGTCTGTAAGAGGGATTGGTGGTGGTGGTGGTGGTGGTAGTGGTGGTGGTTACTCTTCATCTGATGGTGGTAAGTCTGATACAGTATTTGTGGTTACAAATAAATGTAACATACTAAAATACAGTGCACTTTGGTACAACTTTAGAGTCCAGTTGCAGTGATGAGTGTTTCATGTGGAGAACCAGCTGCTTTTTTCTGTAAGGAATGTGATTCTTCTCGCTGTAGTGTCTGTAACGATCAATGGCACAAACATCCACAACGACGACATCACACAATAGAAGTATGATACCCAATTTTCAAACCAACGTTATTATTGTATTAAATTTTTGAATCATGATTGTAATTGTTCCTCTCTACATTATTATGTTTTTGATTTTATAAACTAATATCAAATTTTTACTTCCATAGGATAGATGCAAAAATTTGAGTAATACTCCAAAGATGCATAAGACTGTTGGTGATCAAGTTGAAAACAACAGCATCAGAATGGATGATAGCCAGTACCCTATGGATGATAGGTATGATGACATATTTAGCTCTCCTACTTTGGATGATACCGTCTTCAGTCATTGATGCAACTCTAGAAGGAAAAGATTCATTAGTATTATATCCCACTGGAAGTGGCAAAAGTCTTTGTTTCCAGTTTCCACCAGTCCATGAAAACAAGAAAGGTATTATCATCACTCCTACAATTAGCCTTATGCAGGACCAAGTGGAAAAGCTGAATGGAATAGGAATAGCATCAGTGTATCTAGGTTCTGCCCAGTTCGATAAGAATCTGGAGAAAAGCGCACTTGAGTCAGATAGTCGTGAACGGTTGGTATTTGTTACACCAGAGTGGATGGCTAAGCCAGACAATTTGTCTAAAGTACAGTCACTGGCCCAGAGTAACCAGCCTAATAGCAATAGATGAAGCACATCTATGTACTGAATGGGCAGAATTTCGTAAAGCCTACAAAGAACTTGGCAAATTAAAGTATGAGTTTCCTGACACCCCATTAATGGCTTTAATTGCTACTGCAAAACCAGATATTATAGATGATCTAAAAGCTCTTCTAAGACGACCTCATATTCAACAAGCTACAGTGAATCGCCCAAATGTTACTTAAACGTAGAAGAGCTTCCTCCATCTAAGTCCGAACCACCAGCAATGGAGTTTGCAAGAAAAGCATCTAACATAATTGGCTCTTCGTCAGCAATTATCTACACAGATTTTATATCTGATGTCGGTCCAATTGTCAGTGCTCTAGCTGAGCTTGGAATAGATGCTGTTAGCTATCATGGTGAACTAAATACTCCATCAAGGCATGAAGCCTATACAAGATGGAAATGTAATGATGTTAAGGTGATTGCTGCCACAAAGGCATTTGGGATGGGAATTGACAAACTAGATATAAGACATGTGATAAGGAATGGTGTTCCTGAAAACATCATGTCTTGGGTACAGGAAATGGGAAGAGCTGGGAGAGAGATGGAAAACAATTGTCTGCAACCATCCTGTTTAGAAAAGGGGATATATCTCATGCTAATGCGTGGGTTTTAAACAATGTATCTAATAGAAAAGATGTGATCGAATATTGTCTGGTTTTTCTGACTCATGGCGCTATGTATATGGACACTTAGGGGGTCTCTGCCGACAAAAGATCATTGTTGACTTGTTTGGTGAGAAAGATACTGAAGCTGTTTTTCTTGGTAGGTGCTGTGATGTGTGCCAAAGCAAACCACAAACACAACTTACTGACCACAAGAAAGAAATATATAGAGAGGGAAAAGGTAGTCACACACTCTCAGTTGTTCGCCAACACACATAAAAGGAGAGTGCTATTTTGCTTACCATCACTGTGTCAAATCAGCAAAACTGTGCCAAAAAAGCCTGATTTAGCATGTTTTGTGCTGATTGACAACAAAATTCAGCACGATTTTATGTTAAATCATTATTTTTTGCCTAATAGCACATCAAAACAGCACAATTTTCTGAGAGAATTAGCCAAAATAGCACAATTGTGCTATTTTGTGCTATTTTAGCACAACCTATGCTAAATTATGAATACTTATGAGCATTCATTTGAATATCAGATCATAACTGAGCATGCTCAGTAGCTCATTTTTGAACTTAGCTGAGCAGCTGCTGGGAAAAATTTTGAGAGACACTGAAAGACTGGTTTAAGAAGCGTAAAATGGCAAAAGAATGGCTAGAAGAACTTATTTTTAGAAAAGGAAGAATGCCTGCTACCCAAAGTTCCATGTTTGAGGTAAGAAAACTGAATTAACTATTCATTTTGTCAGTATGGGTTACCAGCTAGCTATGGTAATTTTACCACACACATGCAACTGCAGTTTGCCCATTGATTGAACTTCAAAGTGATATCCTCACAAGATATATTTGAGGTAAAAAAATATAGATTGTCTGCCATAGTATTGTATGATGTAGCTATACCCCATACAGGCATTGCAGCTGTCCCCTGTTTGCTTCAAATCATTTTGCTACTTAGTGACAACAACAGCCTGTTCACCCGCAAGTACAGTACTTTCAAACTAAGTTGTGTGCTCCCTTCGATTTGCACTCTAGGTAAGCAAGTTTGTGTGTTGTGTGAGCATTTTTTAGTGTGTATAGTCACATGTATGTGTCATGTACTTTGTGTGCTAAATTACAATAGCCTTTTGTAGCCCACTTGTGACGTAGATCAAAGTACTGACAGTGCGTATATATGTGATATTGCACGGTACATGTGGTCAGGGCGTATATCACTGATATTGCACTGTGGTTTGTGTACTGCGGTTACTTAGAGTACAGCATTTCTCTAGCTATATAGCTAGCTACCAAACTGCTACAGTCGTACGTATACACAAGAATACTCACCATACTGGAGTCAAGCTTCAGTTGAGAAAGACTTGGTGATGAACACAGACTAAATCCGATTGCCATTTTGTTTGTTTACTGGTGGATTTTCAAATTTCTCGTTGCTTTTTTTGAACAGAAAAGGCTCCAGCTAGTCTCGCTAGCCTGCCAAGAGACTCCATAGCTATATAGCTACAGATTTGTAGTTGCTTGTATCGTACTAGCCTATAGACTAGCTAGTCAAATTTCAACAAACCATGCCTTCAATCCAGCGCTCTTCTGGTAATCAAGGGTTCTCATTTTCAAACTGGTTTAATTATAAATGATAGTAGCTAGCCTGTAAACGACTAGCTAGCATATAGCTAGCAATGAAGTCTACTGCTTTCTGTGGGCTACAAATCAGTTATTACACGTCTTTCCGTGTGTACCCTCGTGCAGTAATATACTTCCATACACACGGAAAGATGTGTATAATAACTATAACATAATATTATTTCTTTTTATATAATTGTACAGCTTGTCAATGGTGGTCTTTTGCATCAAGAGAAACTTTACTGGAACTGATTTAAACCATACTGAAAGCATTGGCAATAACTGTCAAAATCAGACAACCTGACTGTGTCAAGATCAAGCCTTAGGTTTATTGTTAACATATGTCATGATGTAATAATCTTCAATTATTTCTCACTGTATATATATACTCATTGTATCACAGCACCCTTGATTTTTGTCATCAAGTAATTTTTCTTAATTGTAAATTTGAAAAAAACAAACTATTTTTAAGTTAGGTAAATTTATAGTATTGTGGGGGCATTGGAAACAGTGAAATTTTTAGCACAGCACAATTCAGCACAATTTTGGGCTTAGCACACTCAAATCGGCACGCTTTTGGGCTTAACACACTAAAATCAGCACGTGTGTAGTTGTGCTAAAACTGGAGACATTTAGATAACACATTTTGTGTGTCAATTTAGCACTCTCATTTTATGTGTGAATGCCTAACTGAAACAGAAAATTGGTATACTGTTGAGACAAAAAAGAACTACGAATTTCCAGGTGTCTTCTCAACACAATGCCAACAGCAGTTGTATTATATCCCAGATATAACTGCCATGGAACAACATTGTGAGGATCCTCACTTTTTGTGGAAAGACTGCATACAGTTATCAAAAGGACAACTAAAACAGATCCAGATTGATATCAGTGGACATTGGAGGCAAAAAAGAAGAGGTTTATTATAATCGTTCTGCACCATGTCTTGGTGTAAAACAATGCCCTCAAGAGGAATGTACCCACGTTGTCCCTATTAGAGACAAAAGAAAATGTCCTCAGCACAATAAGGAGCTAACAAAGTCTAGCGGCTGTCCTGTGGAATTTGTATACTTGCACCCCAAAAATAATTTGGACAACAGACGTTGGATTGGGGGGATTGTAAGATGTCAAAAAAGTCCCAGCGACAATTTACATATAATCACCCTTTACACAGTGCAACAAAAATATCACAATGTGTTAGAGAACGAATTTCATCTGCATGCTGTAGTTTCTAGCCCTACCTTAACACCTTCTGAAATCGCACAAGGTAAAGGAATGGGATTTGTACCTTCTGCTGTAGATGATGCAAGTTGTCACCTTGGGAAAGTGTCTCAAGAAATGAGAAAAACAAAAGCAAAGAAATAAGGTCTTAATGAGAAGGGCTGGTCGCCATTTGATTTTGAAGGAGTGGCAGACACGATAGATCTTGAAGATAATGAGATAAGTGGTGATGCCCAAGACAAATTAACAAAATATAGAAAGAATGGATGGCCATATTTAGCTGCAGCAGGAATCGAGGATGGGATAAGATACATCTTTACAATGTCACCTTTCATGACAAAAATTGCATCTGAGGCAGAATTCATACAATGCGATATTACCTATGATAACCTGACAGAATACCCATATATATTTAATGCAGTTGCCTTTAACTCTGTTTCCATGGAGTGGACAGTTGTAGCTAGAGTCAGGTTGAATAAACAATCTTCGGAGGCACATGCATTGGCCTTTAGGAAGATTTTCTCTAAGTGCTCTAGCAGTAATCCAGACTTTTGTCTTGGTTCTACTCTTCTTGGTGTCATCACTGATTGGAGTGATGCTGAAATTAATGGCCTCAAAGATGCAGTTGGCAAAGATTTAGCTCAGGATTTACTGAGAGGATGTAAAGTTCACTGGAACAGATCATGTCAACGGGTAGCTGCAAGAGTGGCAAAATGCAGTGAAGAAAAAGACATTTTTCTGAAGATTAAACTTTGTTACAAAATCCCAACTTTGAGTTCTGCAATTGAAGTAGTGGCTTGCTTTGAAGCACTTTGTGGTGTAAGATTAGTAAGTGATA
This sequence comes from Tethya wilhelma, assembly GCA_964030475.1. NCBI lineage: Eukaryota > Metazoa > Porifera > Demospongiae > Tethyida > Tethyidae > Tethya > Tethya wilhelma. Next base: position 19,454 of record CAXIPT010000003.1, on the reverse strand, counting down.
AGGTAAGTACACTGGAGCTCTCAAGTAAAGAAATAGACTTTGTGGAACAATAATTATTGTGACTGGTCCATTGCAAGAAATTGGGGGCTAGAGCTCAACATTTAAGAATGCTTTCCAAAGCTTTTACTTCCATGGACAATAGTATCTGGAATAAGTGCCCTGCTACAACAAATGCTGTTGAAAGGAAAAATAAGGATTGTCACCAAAACTGATCATTACTGCAGGACCTCTAAATTTGAAATCAGCTATGACCAAGGTACATAAACTTGATAAAGTTGCATGCTTAAAGTACATTGCTGCTACAGAAAATGTTAGCCTCTCATACTCGGTCACATACTGTGCAAGCACGACAACTAGAAGCCCAGAGAAAACAAAAACAAAGAAACAAAAAACAAGGTGCTGACAAAAATGCACAGTTTGGACCACCTGACAGAGTTTCAAATTTTTCATCATGTTCTTAAGTACAGATACACAAATGTCATGTGCAGATCAAGCAACAATTCAAGATCAAGCTCTCAGACCTCAAGAAAGAGGAAAGCTTCTCCAAATACCACTAGTGAGATACAAAGTGAGTCACAAAGCAAATGACAACAAATTGAAGTAGAAAATACAGTACTTAGTGTAGTCCATAGTGATCCAAGTGTAATTGGAAAGAGAGTTAAAATGCAATTCAATGTAAACAGCAAAACAGAATGGTTTGAAGGAATTGTAGCAACTTACTTTATTAAGCCTCGGCACGTGCGTAGCACGTGCAGAGGATTACGGTAGTCGTTTTGTTTGTCTGTCTGTCTGTCTGTTCCATCGAAATCTCAAGAAAGGCAGCTCTAGCGACAAAATTGATGGCACTTACGTTCATAACTCTGAATGATCTTGTAAACATATGTGTTTTGCTGTCCAAAACACTGTAGTTGCTGAGATTTGAGGCTTTTGTGCTTCTTTGAGCGCTTGTTTGCTTCGAGGCCACGCCTACTGATTTGGTGTGCGTTATCTAGAATTTGTGTTGAATTGAAGCACAGAAGCAAGACAGGCAGGAGTTGGCCTGCTTTCTATGTAAGCATATAGGGCATGCATACATTTTTACATAATTGTAGCCTGTGAGCTAATGCATCAGTGGACTATCTGACAGCAGCTGCACAGGTGAGCATTCCAATACATGTATAATCATAGCAAAGCAGGCTCATCTGGTTCATCATCTGTGACATTTGCTGCTTCACCACAGTTAGCTATGTGGCTAACCTGGGCCATATGTATATAAGCGTATTGTGACTGGACAACTCAGTCTCTTTCAGGCGGGCCTACATGCCTCAGTGGGCCTACTATTATAGTAGGTGAATAATTATGATGACATTCCTTTACAGAATGTATGCATAATACCATGCTAGCTAGTTGAGTGTGCCGAGGCTTATGCACCATCGGTGCCTTCATTTTAAGTGGTAAGTATGGAATTTTTTTCCCATATGACAATGAAACTATAGAAACCACCCTTGAAGACAAAGACCTAGAATTCCTTTAATAATTTATATAACTTGTGCTATAGACAGTGGGCACGACCGTTGAACATTCTTATTAACTTGTGTACTGCTAAAATTAATAAATCACAATCTTCTAATCATTCTCATTATTATACTTGATCTTGTATGTACACTCAATTTCGATTAATAATAATTGTCATGCAATATTACCATAGTTATCTGTTGCAACTAATTATTTGTATGAAGTCAAGGGTCACCCTTTAAGTTTGTGTTGGAATCAAGCTGCATGTGGATTATATCCTGGGAGAATTTTACATGAGTTCTGTGCCGGGCCGCTGTGTGCTAGTGTAAAACCATGCTGGATATATATATGTTAAATTATTTATCAGGAAAGATTTTAAGTGAGGTCATAGGTCATCTTAGGTTGAAACTTTCACTTGGTTTAAAATGCTCCCATAGTATAGAGCAATGACAACTCCACAGAATTTACATGTAGAAAACCTACCTGGTTTAAAATCTCCCCATATTAATATTACTTCAATAAGTAATATAAGGTAAAACGGGGTAATTCGGGCAGCTCTTCCGGTCCCTCGAATGTCTGCTTGTTTTACTCCAGAAGTAAATACGTTGAACCTGAAGCTAAGCTACACAATAATAACTTACTATATACAGTATCTGCAGCAGCTAAAACAATCTGCATGCTACCGTAGTTATGGCTGTGGAGACCGAATAAGTCACCTAGCGCAATTTTTGCGAAAAATGGGGGGCGTGGGGTAATTCGGGCACCTAGGTTTAAAGCATTGCATGGAGAGTTTTGAGGCTTAAAAGCTGTTCCTGAACTTGAAGCAGGTTGAAGTCATTTTGCAGAGTCAAGTGGAATGGATAAACTATTAAGCCAACAAAATTAAGTGAGTAATAAATGAGATAAGACCACGACATTGATCTCACATAGTGATTTCTGGAAATAATACATTTAAATGACTTATTAGGAGTGATTGCTGAAGTCTGATGCTTAGAATATTGTGCTACACATCATATTTTGAGCAAATCCAGTGATATTCTACTCTTGGACATTCCATACAACGTCTCAAAGACTCAAACCAACTTCCAGCAGCCCCGCCCACTTTTACGACAAATACGCTCATACCAAACCAACTTTTAGCATAACTGTACGATCTCCCAAAGTAGCTAGCATCATGAAATCAAGTCAAGACCTTCTAAACAGACCAAAGTTTAGTTCAGAATAGTTATTGCGTGTGTGTATTAGTCTAGAAGTCTTACATTCGATTTTATATAAAGTTTTCTTGGAAAAAATCTTGATCTAACGTGAAAATAGAGAAAGATTGGCCCCTGCTACAACGAGAAAGAAGCATCAGCTGGACCCATGATTAGTAGTAGTTGTAGGTAGGTAGTGTACCTATGTGTTAATGATCCAAGCTTTCCTTGAAATGCGCTGGCTTTTGCATACTGTGAGTGAGAACTCGGAAGTGCCCGAATTACCCCGCTGCCCGAATTGCCCCGCCCTACCTTACTGGACCCAGGCAGGTGTGTTTACATCATTTGTGTAGTGACTAATAGAAATTATTGTGTGAATATTTATGTTGTAATTTAGCCCTGACTAAGTATATACAGGAAGTGTGTATGGTACTCTTGATCTTTGTTGTATAGTCTCTTTTCCTATTTTGTATTGTGAGTAGTTGTTGCTTTTGCTGTGAATAAAGAACCACATATGAAATATCTTTAGCAAGTGATCATAGCTAGCAACACTCAACGCGCGGCCTCAGACCCTGCATGGCCGTTACATTTGGTGACCCTGCCAGGATAGTGATATACTACTATCGAACTGAAAACCTGTGTGGTCAGTGCTGGAGCAAAGTTCTACCGGTCTTTCATGTCCAAGAGGGAGCTGAGAGCCTTGTTGAAGAACGGAGCGAGGAGCCCAAGCTCAACCTCAGGCACTCCTGTCCAACGGAAGGTGGCCATGTGCGCCCCCGAAAGCCTTGTGTTCTCCCAAGTCATACCCCACGCAGCATGGCGGACAAGCCTCGGCCGGAAGATGCTGACGACAGTGTAAAGCCTACAGGAGGGCTGCAGGACGAGGAAGCTGAGCAAGGGACAGCTAAACTGCAGCAGAGACTCATGGAGTTGGAGCAGCACTTGGCAGCCTCAAGGCGAGAGAACCAGAGGATAGCGGAACAGCTGGACCGAGCCAACCTGGAAGCAGGTGAAGCCAGGAAGGAGGCGGAGCTAGGACAGCGAGAGATCGACAGGTTAGCTCAAGAATTGGAGCATGCAGGTACTAAATGGGAACTAGAAATGTATAAAAAGAGTGAAATGCTACGGGCTGAACATGCGGAACAGCTTAAACAGGAAAGGAAACAAGGGGAAAAGGAGCGTAAGAGGGTAGATGGGCTAATCCATGAACTGAAGTCAAGGTTTGATCTGGAGAGGTCACAGTTTAAGGCCAAGATTGAGCATCTTGAGTCGGAATTGTCCAAAAGCGTTACTAGGACAGATTTGGAGGCTAAAGGCCCAGACCAAGAAACCCTGAACTGGAACCCTCATGCTCCTAGTTTCCAACCTTGTCCTGTCCCATGCAATGTTGGGGTGAGTGTAGCCCAGCAGATGGGTGCAGAAGAGCATGATTTACTGAATGTTTTCTAGCCAACACAGGAGCATGCCAAAGGATGCTGTTCCACAATTAGAGAGTGCCAGTATGCATATGGGAGGGCAGCAAGGTGCTGTTCAGTACCATAGTACTCACAATGACAATGGAAGACAGCAAAGTGCGGCTGTTCAGTATACTCATGAGTATTGTTCCAATGAAATGCAGCCAATGGGCACAAATATTGATCAACAGACAATGGTTGCAACCTCCTTAGGTCCCACCCAAACATACTATGGGGATGGCCCGCCAATGGGTGGTGCATCAGCAACAATAGTTGGTGGACAAAATGGTCCACACAACCTGATTGAAAGCACATGTGCAAAAGACACTACAAATCACGGTCTAGACCACAAAAATGTCGATCGACACCAAAGGGTGCTAGGCACAGACAGTGCCCTGAGTGGTGGGTTGTACCCAGATCAGTCTCACCAACGGGTGCAAACCATGCCACCACTGCTTGAGCAAAGGAACGTTGATAGTCAAAGGAGAAGCCTGACAGTCCAAGACAACCAAGTTGACCTTGTCGAATCAATGGCTAGATTACTGCAGGCTCAAACACAAATGCTGACAGCACAAACTCAGGCAGCTGCTGTCAGACACTGCCCCCTTTACACCCTTTCACTGGTGAAGAGACTGATAATGAAGAGGACAGCTTTGAGAGGTGGATCGAGCTGTTTCACGAGCGTGCACAATTGGGGAAATGGACAGAGGAGCAAAGACTTTGTCAACTAAAGCTACACCTCGAGAAGACCGCACAACAAGTGTTCAAAATGTTGTCCCCAAATGAGCAGAGCAACTATAGCAGAGCCATTGAGGCGCTCAAGAAACGGTTCCGACCGATAGATATTGAGGAACTACGTGGAATGGAGTTCCATCAAATAATGCAAGCACAAGAGTCAGTTGAACAATTGGGCATTCAGTTGCAGCGATTAGGCCGGAAGGCGTTTCCAACTGCTAGTGGCAGAGAGTTTGACCGCCTCCTGAAGGGCAGGTTCTTCCAGGCACTGCATGCCAAATGGCAGAGGAAGTTGGGAGCACCCAAAACTTCTGAGACCTTCAGTGAACTGTATGACCGAGCCCGTACCTTGGAGAGACAAGAGAAGCAGATCTCTGCAACAGCTGCAGCAAGGGGAGACACAAAGACTCCTACAGACAGACCTCATAAGCAACACCAAAGGTATCAACAAAACAGTGTCAGTGGTGAAGTTAAAACAACACCTCCAAACACCAAGAGTTGACAGCCGAGACTCGTCCAACTCCTATGCTGGTAGACGACATGACGGATGAGCAGCTAGAGAGTGCTTTGAGCCAACGTCGGCTGCGTCGAGAAAGGCAATTGTTAGAGAGTCAAGGCACTGTGGACACAGTCACAGCTGAGGTCAGCACCAAAGGCGATGCTGTGGGACCAACAGTCTACATTGATTTGTGCATTGAAGGTGTCCCAGTTGAAGCAATGGTGGACACAGATTCCCAATCCACCGTCATATCTCGTCCATTGTTGCATAAGATTGCCAGAAGTCTGAGAGAAAGAGAAAGGCAGTTACCTGAGCTCACAGTACCTACCATCAGACTCTTTGGGAAGGAGTGCAAGGCAGTCAAGCCAGAGTTAGATATCACAGCACAAGTGACATTGACTCTAGAAGCTGACCAGAAATGTGTTGCAGTACCCGTGTTTGTTCAACCCAGTAGTGAGCAAGAATGTTTGCTGGGGACAAATGCCGCAACTGTATTAGGCCTCAAGTTTCTGAGACACAATGGAGAGCCATTAAAGCTCCAGCCTGCCGAAGCAGAAACAAAAGCAGCACTGTCTCCAGTCCCAATGTCAAATGTGAGACTTCTACAAACCTGTACAGTCCCAGGCAGGAAAGGCCGTTTCTTGGAAGCTGCAATAGATCAGAGCTTCACAGAGGGAGAAACACTTCTCTTTGAGCCAGAAGTAGAGGGGCTTATGTCGAAGGGACTAAGTGCACAAGAGTGCCTACTGACAGTCAGCTCACGGTCCACACTGCTTGTCCCACTCCACAATCACAAAGGTGGAAATGCCGACATTGAGGAGGGCACAACGCTGGGAAGTGTCAGCGTATTAGAAGGAGCCCCGATGGGAGCAAACTCTGACAATGCGGATAAGCAAGAGATGACAGCACAGCATTCTGAGTGTGCACAGATCACCAGCAAGCCAGTATCAACTGATGAGGACCGAAAGTCAAGGTTGTTGGAGCAGTTAAATCTGTCCGATGGAGATCTACCACTTGAGCAATCACAGCAACTGATTGAGCTCCTATGCGACAATACTGATGTCTTCGCCTTGGACGAGAGTGAACTTGGTCATACCTCACTAGTCACTCACAAGATTGATACCGGTGATCAGGCTCCTATCAAGCAACAGCCGAGGCGTACACCCTTTGTACACAGAGAGAGAATCCTCACACTTGTGAACGATATGCTCAGACAGAAGGTGATTAAACCCTCTACAAGTGCATGGGCCAGCCCTGTGGTCCTAGTTGCGAAGAAGGATGGAAGTACTCGGTTCTGTGTGGATAACCGGCCTCTCAATGCCATAACCAAGAAAGATGTGTATCCATTGCCAAGGATAGATGATATTCTTGACACACTGAACGAGGCACGATACTTCTCAACTCTAGATTTAGCCTCTGGTTATTGGCAGATAGAGATGGATCCTGCAACCAAAGACAAGTCTGCATTCACAACACATGCCGGCCTCTTTGAGTTTGAACGAATGCCATTTGGTCTATGCAACGCTCCGGCAACGTTCCAGAGGCTCATGCAAGCTGTGTTAGCAGGACTTGAGTGGAGATTCTGCTTTGTCTACATAGACGATATACTTGTGTGTTCAAAGACACTCGAAGAGCACTTAGAACACCTCTCACAAGTTTTTAACAGACTCCGAAAGGCAGGCCTTACTCTTAAACCAAAGAAGTGTAACTTCTTGTGCACCGAAGTCATCTATCTGGGCCATGTGATTTCACTGAACGGAATCTCTCCGGATCCAGCCAAGACTGAGAAAGTCAGGAATTTTCCTGTGCCAACAGATCTCACAACCTTGAAGCAGTTCCTAGGCCTCGCCTCGTATTATTGCAGGTTCATTCCGAACTTTGCGCGAATTGCCCAGCCTCTGCACACTTTGACCAAGAAAGATACTCCCTTCGTGTGGTCGACCCAGTGTCAGCAGGCGTTTGACAAGCTCAAACAACTTCTCACTGAAGCNAATAATAACGTTGGTTTGAAAATTGGGTATCATACCTCTATTGTGTGATGTCGTCGTCGTGGATGTTTGTGCCATTGATCGTTACAGACACTACAGCGAGAAGAATCACATTCCTTACAGAAAAAAGCAGCTGGTTCTCCACATGAAACACACTCATCACTGCAACTAGACTCTAAAATTGTACCAAAGTGCACTGTATTATAGTATGTTACATTTATTTGTAACCACAAATACTGTATCAGACTTACCACTATCAGATGAAGAGTAACCACCACCACTACCACCACCACCACCACCAATCCCTCTTACAGACAAATGAAGGTTCATACCACTTTTTAAGCCATACTTATGCAGAGGAATTTGCGGTTGCAAAAGTTGTCCACAACATGACAAGAGCTGATGCTTAATTGGTACACCACACAATTGCTGGATCATTGCAAAGAGTTCCTTACATAACGTATCCTTTCTGATCATTATTTGCAAGTTCCTTGTCTCTCCTCCTAGCCCCTTAATTGTGAGGTCAACTAATGAGGCCGCAGCTGCATTTGATGGAGAATTAGCTTGCTTCTGGAAAGTCCTGTATGGATAATTTTATGACCAAACTGAAAGAGCCACACAATTCCTTCATACTGCCTTGTAGAAGCAAACAGACTAATAAAAATATTCATGCTTTCTTTATCAGAATTTAACTTACATGACATTGTACATTGCCTTTGATCTTCTATGGCAATGTAATAGAAGATTACGCTTTCGTTTGTGCCTCTGATACCATCTTGCCAATATCTTCATCAGTAGCCCAGCTAGCAATGTGATTCCCACAACACAGATATTGAGGATAGAAGAGTAAGGCTGACAAGATTTTACGAAGAATGATGTTGGAGCAAACAAAATGTTTGCTTGGTCATACTGAGGTGGTGCTCTAGGTAGGTGTGCTTCTAAAAAAGCAGGTGATCGGCCAATATCACCTCCTAGCAGCAGCAGAAAGACTAAACACTTCACAAACTTGAGAGAGATCGCCATTATCAATTAAGAATCCCGCCTAACACTTTCATTAAGAGTATGCAAACAATACTCTGTGGGTGGGGCTGGGCATGCTCTGCTCAGTAAAAGCAGATAAGTGTGCGCAAACCGTTGTAGGGCTGCCTAAATAAATGAGGTCAAAGGTCACCCTGTAAGTTTGTGTTGGAATCAAGCTGTGGATTATATCCTGGGAGAATTTTACGTGAGTTCTGTGCAGGGCCGCTGTGTGCTAGTGTAAAATCATGCTGGATATATGTTAAATTATTTATCAGGAAGGATTTTAAGTGAGGTCATAGGTCATCTTAGGTTGAAACTTTCACTTGGTTTAAAATGCTCCCATAGTATAGAGCAATGACAACTCCACAGAATTTATATGTAGATAACCTACCTGGTTTAAAATCTCCCCATATTAATATTACTTCAATAAGTAATATACTGGTGTTTTTACATCATTTGCAGTAGTGTAAAATCATGCCTAGAGTATATCAAGGTTAAGGTCATGTAAAATTGTCCCTAGAGTAACTCTAGGTTGAAGTCACTTAAAATTGTCCCTAGAGTGACTCTAGGTTTAATATCCTATTTCACACTAATATCTGTAGGACCAATATTAATGAGCTAGGCAGCTGCCACAAATATGAATTGTTTATTCGATGTTCTCAGTGCTCTATAAGCTGACTGATCTCAGAATTTTTCTACAGCACATGGGAAGAAAGGTAAGCTAAAGCTTATACGTGCTTGTCTAATCCAAGCGCTTACATACAGTAGCTTTCTACTCGTAAGTATTGCCTCTCCCTGTACAGCGATCGCATACAGGTTATTTTGAGGCTTATTTTAGTTCCTGGAACTTACTATACCTAGAATCTATCTCTCTCCTAGCAAGCGCTCACCTCCTTGAGTCCAGTAGCCGTCTCCTGGGTCTTCTTTCCTAGCTACTCGCTTCTCACTAAATAATTTTAGTCCCCACGTAGCTGGCTGTGGTAATATTCAGCATGTACTGTACATGATCTAATTAAGATACGGAGAGTATACGGACCGCCCATAGTTTACATAGCAACAGGTTTACAACTGTTTTACCAGGAAGCCATGAGTGGAGGCAGGGCTGCTTGCAAGAGCAATATCTGGAAAACTACAACAGCTATGCACACCAAATTTTGATATGCGCTTCCTAGAAAGGCCTAGATACACATGGAATAGCTAACTCAAAATTTGCAGAAATTCCCAAACGTCCGGTTTTCGCTTGGAGCCTCACATATTGTTGCAAACTACTTGACATTAATATCCCTAATCAAGTATAGCATGGAAATAAAGCACAATCTTATAAAGAAGGCACCAATGGTACATGCACAAGCTTGACATACTTAACTATAGCTAGTGCTGTGTTAGAGGCTACCTGACTCAGAGTCTGCTGAGTAGTTAAGAGGCCACAAGTAGCTAAATAGCTGGCCACACTGAAACATCTATCTTCTTTGTAGGCAATTAACTCTCCTTTATTGGAGGCAAAAACAACGTTGGGATCAATACATTAGTAGCTGATGGCAGTATTCCCAGTAAGGTAGTACTGTTCCCAGTACGGTAGTACTGGGTACACAGGAATGGCACGGATGGCCCATTAGCGCAATACAAATATTCACGCGAATAACTCTGCAAAAACTGAGCNTATGAAAGTTAAAACAAAGCAAGGAATGGTAACACATGCTACTACTCAATTAAGCTTTTTGTAGTTATGAACTATGAAATTTTACTACTTGTTCATTTACTTTTCTCAACACTCTGGTGTACTATTAGATATGCATGGAGACTACCTGGGACTGGATAAAAATAAGCAGTGTAGAAATGGGCATGCAGTGCTGCCAAAAGTAATGAAACAAGGAATGTCTCAATTTTCGTACATTACTTCTTCATTTACTAGATTTTTTTATCAAAATAAACATTTTGTATTGTGTCTACAGGACATTTGACCCATTCCTACTATATGTACTTCCATATATTCCCAGTACGGTAGTACTGGGTACACAGGAATGGCACGGATGGCCCATTAGTGCAACACAAATATTCACATGAATAACTCTGCAAAAACTGAGCGCTTGGCACTAAAAGGCTTCTTAAGCTACTATTTAGCTCTTTCTCTTTGTAATGAGCCCAAAAGCATGGCCTAAAACCATCGGTAAGGTAACAAACTAAAATATGTCAAACCTCCAATTTTCTCCATCTTCTTATTCTTCTTCTTCTATCTTCTCACGCCATATCTCAAAGATTATTCACTTTTAGAAGCTGATTCTTGAACAAACAAACTTGGTTTCTTTGTCTTCATGTGCTTTTGCAATCACTTTTTCGTGTCTCTCATTGGGTCACTAAATACTTAATTGTGCGTTATTTGGAATCTAGTGCAAGTATGCAGAGCCCCAAGTCAAGTTCTGTCCTATCCTCTCGTTCTCTGTGTTCAGTTCTTCAGTAGGGAAGTTATCTATAGCTAACAACACACAACATAAATCACATTCAGCTTGAGGGATCAGAGTTTCAGCTGTCTAAAAGGCAAGACTGTACTGTCGGGCTGTTGGCCCCAGTTCTCTGCTTAAAATAAAGACTAAAATCAAATAATAATAAACAATTATTTGAAAAAAAATAGAACAAACAAGTACAAAAAACATTAGAAATGTAATATGAACATAAGATTGGCCAAATCGTAAAAAAGTGAGCAAACAAGATAGGAATGGTTGTCAGATTGAGCGAGTTCATTCCTGTGTCTACAGTGTCGTTGAGCTCTGTAGGGATATGAACATAGGTGACACAGTGGAATGAGCTCACTTAATCTGACAACCATTCCAATCTTGTTTGCTCACTTTTTTTACGATTTGGCCATTCCTATGTTCATATTACATTTCTAATGTTTTTTGTACTTGTATGATATACATTATGACATAACATTGCTGCACAGTATATGTGAAGGCCCCAAAAACAAAATGGAACGTTAGCCACATCCTCCTGATTTTGAATTTTCAAATTCTTTTGAGAAAATCCACTGTACCTTCCTTCCTTAATTTTCAACATAGTAAAATTTTTTGTAAAAATAAGCAGTGTAGGAATGGGCAGCACCGTAAAAAGCATTGAAACAAGGGAAGACTCAAAATTTCGGCACATGACTGCTTCATCAGTTTTCAGTCTTTTGGACATAGCATGATTCAGTGACATAGGTTTTACCTACATGCCTACTGATACTTCATCCCAATAATTAGCCAAGTGATTTCATCACCCATATGACAAAGACTTGGACATAAAATGAAGTAGTCATGTGCAGAAGTTCTGAGTCTTCCCTTGTTTCATTGCTTTTACGGCACTGCCCATTCCTACACTGCTTATATTACAAAATTTTTATTACTTATTCATGCACTTTTTCAACACTAAGGTCAGTAAGGTGCATGGTCAGTCTTTGCTGGAGTGCTTGCAGAAACATTGAATACGCTTGCGCATTATGAGTGCAAACCACATAGCCTTTTGACGACCTTTACCTACATTAAATAGCTACATTGGCAGTACAGTAAATTTTTTCAAAGCTGCCTAGATTTTGTTTGCTAACTTTAGGCAGAAAAAGAGTATCAAAGAACGTACTACGGATGAAATCAAGTTACCTGGTATAGTCAAAGATGGCCCAATGCCTTTTGTTTCTCTGGAAATATATTATAAACAAGTAGTAAAAATTTCAAAAAAATTAGCAGTGTAGGAATGGGCAATGCTATAAAAAGTAAGGAAACAAGGCATGTATGTCTCGATTTCGGCACATGACTACTTCATTTTCAGTTTTGATCCCTCATCATTGATCATTCAGACATCCTGTAATAAATTTACACTGAATAAGATGATCTGTATAATTATCATGAATTAAACTTAATTGCTAATCAGTTGACTAGCTAAGTGGGGTAAAGCTTAAGTATAAAGCAAGAAAATTAAGTTAGATTCCAAGACTTGGACATAAAATGAAGTAGTCATGTGCCGAAATCGAGACATGCATGCCTTGTTTCCTTACTTTTTATAGCACTGCCCATTCCTACACTGCTAATTTTTTTGAAATTTTTACTACTTGTTCCTTCACTATTTTATCACTGTAGTGTGAGTATACCTGCAGACTATCAGAGGCTGGTTAGTCTCTATAAAAAGCTTGAGTAGTTGAAGATTTTCTCTAAGTGCTCTAGCAGTAATCCAGACTTTTGTCTTGGTTCTACTCAATTTGGTGTCATCACTGATTGAAGTGATGCTGAAATTAATGGCCTCAAAGATGCAGTTGGCAAAAAATTTAGCTCAGGATTTACTGAGAGGGTGTAAAGTTCACTGGAACAGATCATGTCAATGGGTAGCTGCAAGAGTGGCAAAATGCAGTGAAGAAATAGACATTTTTCTGAAGATTTGTTACAAAATCCCAACTTTGAGTTCTGCAATTGAAGTAGTAGCTTGCTTTGAAGCACTTTGCGGTGTCAGATTAGTAAGTGATCTACTAGACAAGATAAGTACACTAGAGCTCTCAAGTCAAGAAATAGGCTTTGTGGATAACAATTGTGACTGGTCCATTGCAAGAAATTGGGCTCAATGGTGGGCTAGATCTCAGCATTTAAAGATGCTTTCCAAAGCTTTTACTTCCATGGACAATAGTATCTGGAATAAGTGCCCTGCTACAACAAATGCTGTTGAAAGCAAAAATAAGGATTGTAAAACTGATACTCCTCTAAATTTGAAATCAGCTATGACCAAGGTATATAAACTTGATAAAGTTGCATGCTTAAAGTACATTGCTGCTACAGAAAATGTTAGCCTCTCATATCGGTCCCGTACTGTGCAATCATGACAACTAGAAGCCCAGAGAAAACAAAAACAAAGAAACAAAAAACAAGGTGCTGACAAAAATGCACAGTTTGGACCACCTGACAGAGTTTCAAATTTTTCATCATGTTCTTCAAGTACAGATACACAAATGTCATGTGCAGATCAAGCAATATGTTCAATCATAATTCAAGATCAAGCATCTCAGACCTCAAGAAAGAGGAAAGCTTTTTCAAATACCACTAGGGAGATACAAAGTGAGTCACAAAGCAAACGACAACAAATTGAAGTAGAAAATACAGTACTTAGTGTAGTCCATAGTGATCCAAGTGTAATTGGAAAGAGAGTTAAAATGCGATTCAATGTAAACAGCAAAACAGAATGGTTTGAAGGAATTGTAGCAACTTACAATATTTTAAGTGGTAAGTATGGAATTTTTTTCCCGTATGATAATAAAACTATTGAAACCACTCTCGAAGATGAAGACCTAGAATTTATTTTGACAGTTGGTACAACCGTTGAACATTCTTATTAGCTTGTGTACTGCTAAAATTAATAAATCACAATCTTCTAATCATTCTCATTATTATACTTGATCTTGTATGCACACTCAATTTCGATTAACAATTGTCATGCAATATTACCATATCTGTTGCAACTTAATTATTTGTATGAGATCAAAGGTCCCCCTGTAAGTTTGTGTTGGAATCAAGCTGTGGCTTATATCTTGGGAGAATTTTACATGAGTTATGTGCAGGGCTGCATGTGTGCTGGTGTAAAATCATGCTGGATATATTTATCAGGAAGGATTTTAAGTGAGGTCATAGGTCATCTTAGGTTGAAACTTTTGCTTGGTTTTAATGCTCCCATAGTATAGAGCAATGACAACTCCACAGAATTTATATGTAGAAAACCTACCTGGTTTAAAATCTCCCCATATTAATATTACTTCAATATGTAATATACTGGTGTTTTTTCATCATTTGCAGTAGTGTAAAATCATGCCTAGAGTATATCAAGGTTCAGGTCATGTAAAATTGTCCCTAGAGTAACTCTAGGTTTAATATCCTATTTTACACTAAGTTCTAAAAGACCACGGCTATGTTTGAGACATGGCTATTTGCAACTAGCTTCCCTCTTGGAGTATAAACAGTAGGAAGACTGAATTTGTAGATCTCCTGATTTGGCAGCTCTGGCATAGGTTTCAAGGACTTGCTGAGCCGATGTCCAAAGTGTGATGATTTTTGCCAAAACAGTAATCATCAGACACACCCCTTTATGACGTAATGAAGCCTTACTGGTGAGTGAGCGGGGCTTGAAGTTTGCACAACTTGGGGTAAATTTTTATGAGCTATCTTGTGGTAACATCAATAAGGCAGCAGCGCCAACAGGCAAGTCAGTAAATACGTCCAATTATTGATGCGTCCATTAATTGGTCTCTTACTCTACCATTCATTACCTGCCTAAATCGCTGGATGTCCGAATTTGACAACAAAATTTGCCAATTTCTCACTGTCATTTTACACTGTTCACAAAACATCCTGGTTTGGCACTAAATTTGGAGCCTCCAGCTTCTTTTTTTGTGTGCAGCTAGCGAAAGAATTGAAGTATGTGCATTGCAAGTTTTGAGCCCTAAAGTCTTCTATAGAGACGTTTATACTTGCTGTCCATCAAAGGATTAATTAATCCGATTAGCCAGTAAATTGGATGTGTACTTTCGTGAGCAATGGAAGCCATATGAGTGAGAGGGTGGGGCAGCCATTTGGTGAGTTAAAGACAACTTCACTTGGGCTAATCAGCTATGCAACTTTCCAAGCTGCAGCTCTTGCCAGTTTCCAGTAAAAAGTGTCCGATCCCACATGGTGTCCTAAACACAATTGCTTACTCTAGTGTCTTCATGATCAAGACCACCTTCAGAATGGTAGTAGCACCTTCGTGATCAAAACCACCTTCAGAATGGCAGTAGCGCCTTCATAATGTGATCAAGACTGCCTTCAGAATCATCAAAACCATGTTTACAATATTGAGAGTACTATTGCCTAATTTTGGCACTAATAACACTTCATAACACCGTGGTAGGGTATCAATTTTCTTTACTTTCACATAAATAGATATTGTCATAAGTTAGAGTAGGTGTGGCTCTACTCCGTACAAAAATATATGCTGACACTTACTAAACTTTTATTAGAAACGGCAGAGACTGAAGCTCATGAGGTAGTGATTTTGGTATCAAAATGCTTCTAAGAGGCTGTAGATTATGACCTCAGGATATCATTTTTGATTATTAACTTGAGTCAAGAAATATGGCATAAAATTATTATACTTTCTGCATTGCTTTTGTACACTAAAATTGCGTGGCTAAAAGTGTGATACACTGTAAAATTTGGCTAATGTGGGGAAACTTCTGCATATGCAGTACCAAATGTTGTAATTTTACAAGTTTAGTTCAATTTTTCTCAATGATGTCATTAGTTATACTTATAAATAATTTATTGTTGGTGTGTTGACACTGGAAAATATCCCATAGTGGATTTTGAAGTAGTTGGTAGCTACTTTGATCTATAGTAAAAATAATTCAAAAAATAAGCAGTGAAGGAATGGGCAGTGCTGTAAAACGTACAGTGCTTCCAGGGTAGTCAGGGAAATTTTTTTATTTTGTTATATTTCTATCAAAATGAATTTAGTAACACTTCAAATGCATGAATTTACCAGTAAAAACGTTCAAAATCCTGTCTCTTCAAAAATTCTTGCTTGTCAGTATAGCCAATACTCAAGCGTGTGTACCGCGTGACGTCACTATGAAATTGTGACGTCCATTTTCTCTGTTTGATCAATTGACTATGTACGAGTCCAATTGTACATACGTGACATCACATATTTTGCTAGTTTACGTGCATACATCATCAATTTACAATGAATCTGCAAACGTAGCTGGATGTGAATAGATTGTTCCCTTTCCAGCCGTGTTCTTGCTATGAATGAAACAAAGTTGACGAGACTTAAACTACATACACCTCCTATCTAAAACTGCAGTTTTTTTCTTAACTTGTTTTGGTTTGCTTATACTGTTCTAAAAACTTTTACACCTCAAAATTAAAACATTTTTGCTACGTTCTGCACAACTATCCACGTATACTTTGGAGTTAAGAATTCAGACCAACACCAAAAGTTGACCATCTACAGTATCTACTTGATGCTCAAGGCTTTTTTCTTAACGCGAAACGGTTCGCTTATACCGTTCTAAAAGTGGAGCAAAATCAGTGCAATAATTGAAGCCATATCTCGCACAGAAAGTAGTGATACGCCCCCTCTTTCCTGGTGAAGCACCACAAGTGAGCATTGTTTGTATGTGTATCATCAAACTGGAGTTACATGCCATGAGTGTCTCTATATTTTGCAAAAAGTACAAAATTAAAAGTTTCCCTGGCTACCTTGGAAGCACTGTATTGGAACAAGGCATGTCTCAATTTTGGTACATGATTACTTCATTTTTACTTTTTTATCCCTCATATGCACAACATCCTTAATTATAGTGTTGTAAATGTTCAAAGAATGTTCTGTACATGTACATGAATATAATTATATTAATGGTTCACTGAATTCCTGCTAATCAGTTAGTTAAGCAGTGTAGCAAAGTATAATAGGCAGGATTAGATCGCCAGCCAAGACGTAGGAAAAGAAATGAAGTAGTCATGTGCCGAAATTGAGATATGCCTTGTTCCAATACATTTTACAGCACTACCCATCTCTATTCTACTTATTTTTCTTTAAATTTTCACTCCTTGTTTATTCACTTTTACAACACTACAGTGTAGAGACTATCAAAGGCTGGTTATAGTCACTACAAAAAGCTTGAGTATCAGCTACATGCAGGTAGAGCTCAATGGTCAATGTCTATCTATGTGGCATTTACAATGCTCATGCGCATTAGCCTACTCTAGCATTAAGGTTCAAGAAGATGGCTACAATGAAGTACATGAATTTATACCGCTAAGTTTCAAAGCTTTCTAGTTTTTTAGGCCATTTTAAGATGAAAACTAGTATCAAGGACATAATAATACCCTTGAAAAAAACTTACTTTGTGCTGTCAAAGTTGGCTCAACTCATTCTGGTTCTCTGGAAATCTTATTCAAGTAAGTTGGTTACGAAGTACGTTAGAGAGCAAAAATAACACCATTGTGGCTTCTTACTAGCGCTCCCTACAAGTGTTGAGGCAAGTTTCTGTGAGCTTTAGAACTTGTATGCGATTGGTAACATGCTAGAGAGAGCCTCTGAGCATTTTGTATTGAGTCTATGGGACATTCGACCAATTCCTACTATATGTACTACCATACATATGATAAGGGCTTAAGCGGTTTGGCGTTGATGAAGATTTGAAGTTTGCTTTGATCAACTTTAAAATAAATTAAAAAGTAAAAAAGCAAAAAATAATGCTTTAGCAAAGTATAGTAGTAGAGTCAGTGGTTCTTTAATTGGATGCAAAGTGTAGAGACAGGTAGCACACTCTGTTCTGGAGGATAGGATCTATCATCTTGTTTTGTGCTAACAGAGGAGTTAAGGTATGCAAGCGTTACTGTCTCTT
>CAXIPT010000002.1:21033367-21051999 GCA_964030475.1 Tethya wilhelma | reverse complement strand
AGAGAGAGAGAGAGAGAGAGAGAGAGTAGACACTTGAATAAAGATCATAGCCTGGTATACCAAGTCTATACTTGTTTATCACTTACCTCAGCTCCAATTGAATTAGATGACACATTCTGTATTGAAAACAACACACATCTAACAATACCATACGTCGTGGATTTAATAATCTACAGGTATAGTTTACCTCAAACACCCCAGGGGGGATTGAAGGTCGCTCCCCCTTGTTTCCCAGCACGTCGAATATCGGCGGCTCCACGGAGAATTCCACGACACCAATGAGCAGAATGGCGCCGGCCAGGGCCAGATGGCCCACTTGGAAGACCACGACAATAAGGTCTGTCTTGTTCACCATGATCCACCAGCTTCACAGCTTCACAGTGACCTTTTAATTTTGCAAAACACAAGCCCCACCCATTCTTATATCACGTGACAATAACACCTGACTGTAAGGTCAGAGTTCAAGTAAGAATGTTTGAGCGCGAGTGTCCGAGCAAAAGACCATGAGTACTAAATATTAGCATCTGACAAAGATCTGATAGAGGAGCGTATGGCGACGAAGAAAAAGATTAGTTTTGATAAACTACACAAAGTGAAGTCGTTCCCTGACCGTCAGAGTGATGAGGAGAGGGAACCGCTGTTGAATGGCGGGGATCACCCGCCAAACGATTTCCTATATCTCACTTACATCATCTTCTTTCTTCACGGGATTGGCCACTTGTTGCCTTGGAACTTCTTCATCACAGCTACTGGGGTCTGTGTGTGTGTGTGTGTGTGTGTGTGTGTGTGTGTGTGTGTGTGTGTGTCGACCGTCAATGATCACATTACTTTGTGTGTTCTTCTGTTCTTTGGTTCAGTATTTCTCAGAGGCCTTCTCTTGCCCTCGCACTAACTCCTCGTGTCACGATTTCTCCAATGAGTTTGAAAACTACTTCTCCATAGCCGCCATGTTGCCCATAGTGGTCATGGCAGCAGTCAATATATGGCTTCAGAGTGTGTAAGTCTTTCCCTTGATCTCTTGCAATTTGTACTCTCTCTCTCTCTCTCTCTCTCTCTCTCTCTCTCTCTCTCTCTGGCAGTATCCACTACAAGTACCGGATCCTGGCTGCTCTGCTGGTCACTCTGCTCATGTTCGTAGTGACACTGGCCTTTGTGGCCGTCAATACCAAGACATGTGAGACTCCATTACATCATCACGATGTCATAATAAATGACGTCATCTATTTTCTCTAGGGGTGAATGGTTTCTTCACACTGACCCTGTTCACTGTGGTGGTCATGAATGGTATGCTATTGCCATAGTAACAGGGCTGTACCCAATCTGGTTATGTTCTCCTTGCAGTTTTTTCTGCCGTTTTTCAAAGCAGCACATTTGGTTTTGCTGGAGTCTTCCCACCGCAATACACGTCCAGTGTTCTCAGCGGCCAGGTAAAAGGAGCACTTGTTTGATAACACTAATGCTGTTCTACTCTCTCTCTCTCTCTCTCTCTCTCTCTCTCTCTGTGCAGGCGGTAGCTGGTATATTTGCTGCTGTTGCGATGATTGCCTCCACTGCTGTTGCCAGTGGTGACTCAACTAAGAGCAGCTATGTCTATTTTTCAGTGGCTGTTCTGGTCATTCTAATCTGTCTTGTAACGTTTCTCATTATGATGAAACTGGTAAGTTCTTCCAACAGCAGCTACAGTAGGTCCACTATCCATCTCTCTCTCTCTCTCTCTCTCTCTCTCTCTCTCTCTCTCTCTCTCTCTCTCTCTAGCCATTCGTCAATTACTATCTGAAGCACACCAGTGTCAAACAACAAGTAGAGAGACAGAAAGAAGGTAATCGTTTTGCAATAAGCTAATCATTGACCATTCATCTGTTGGTGTTTGTGTGCTGTAGCTGTGAAGGCATCCATCAATGTTAGAGTTGTGGACACTTCTCCCAGTTATCTCAAGATATTTGTGAAGGTACCCCTTGCCAATGTCAGTGGTTACTGGGTAATGACAGCCTCTCTCTCTCTCTCTCTCTCTCTCTCTCTCTCTCTCTCTCTCTCTCTCTCTCTCTCTAGCCATTCGTCAATTACTATCTGAAGCACACCAGTGTCAAACAACAGGTAGAGAGACAGAAAGAAGGTAATCGTTTTGCAATAAGCTAATCATTGACCATTCATCTGTTGGTGTTTGTGTGCTGTAGCTGTGAAGGCATCCATCAATGTTAGAGTTGTGNCGGTCCTGTATGGATCCACGTGAACCGTTAGATAAGTCATGATCAGTGGCATAGCCAGAGGGAGGGCTTTAGGGGCTCAAAAGTCCCCTCCCCCCACTCCCTTCCCTTTCTTTCTTTTGCAAAGTTTAGACTCTGGACTCTAAGTTCACTCTCGCTCTCTCTCTCTCTCTCTCTCTCTCTCTCTCTCTCTCTCTCTTAGATTGCGTGGCACGCTGTGAGTGTGTTCCTGGTGTTTGCGGTCACCCTCTCTCTCTTCCCGGCTGTTCTCTCTCAGATCCAATCGTCCATTCCCAAAGGACAGCGCAACCAATGGACACAGAGTACAGGAGGTAGGCCACACCCCTTTGCTCAGTCAGCAGTCTATTGCTGTCACACTACCGTATAGCTCCAAATTTTGTGGCATAATATTTTCTTGAATTTCGTGATTTGACTGTATGTCACGAAAATTGTTTCGATGAAAATTTCGAAAACGTATATTAGCGATATAATTTCAGAGATCATGATTCACAAAATTAGTTCAAAACAGCAAAGACAGACATTTCACGAGCTTTTTGTGCCATGAAAATTTTGAGCTATACACTATTGAGTCTAGGTTATAGATGTTGTGAGCTACCCCTCATCATGTGACTATCTCTCTCTCTCTGTCTGTCTCTCTCTCTCTCTCTCTCTCTCTCTCTCTCTCTCTCTCTCTCTCTCTCTCAGGCTATTTCTCTGCCATGGTATGTTTCCTCCTCTTCAACTCAAGTGACTTCGCTGGTCGTCTCATAACTCACTGGACCATGGTCAGCTTCACTCTAAAGTCCATCTGGTTTGAGAATGTCGGTAGAAAAAATTAAATAACTTTCTAAATATTTAACTGATTTCAAAATTTCAAGCACCATTGGAAAGCGCCTGTTCTCCCTGTTCTTTTGATTGCTTTTCCAGCTTCCTACACCTTACCAGTCAAAAGTTAGTTATTTTGTCCCATAAGAAAAGTAATCTCATTATTTCACTTCCGACGACATTCTCAAACCAGATGGACTTTAGTGTTGAAGCATGTGAGCTCCCATCTATAACTGTTGTGTGCTCCCGTTAGATTGGCAAGAACAGGTTTGTCCTGTTCCCTCTGTCTCTCCTGAGGATGGTCTTTATTCCTCTGTTCCTTCTCTGCAACGTGGCCATCGGTGGTCGTAGGCTGGTGGTCATCTTCTCCTCTGATGTGTGGCCCGTTGTCTTCACGACTCTCTTTGGACTCACCAATGGATACTTGGGCTCTGTTGCTATGGTTGCAGCTCCCCAGTAAGTGTACAGCTATTTTATGCTAACACACATCTTTAGAAGAGAGTGTACAACTATTATTTTAGTTGTTGTACAATAGCATAAGTGATGCAGTCGGTCACTGTCTGTGATGTAGTCCAAAGGTTTTGTGTTTAAGAGAAAGTGTTTTACAGTAATGAAAACATCCCTTCTACAGTAAATTAAAGTGATGACCATTACCCAATTTTGAAAGAAATTTCTATGTACCTACTATTCCCACATTATGCTCCAGAATTTTTAAGCACCTATTATTCTAAAATTATGGCTAGCATATAATTAATTTTATCAATGCCTGCTTTACGGCCATGCATTCTCTAACCAGATAGACTTTAGTGTATGCTATCGGGTATCTTTATGAGAGAGTGTGTGTTGTGTCTTTACTGCTAGGTTGGTGCGACCTGACGAGAGAGAGACTGCCTCAACGATCATGGCCTTCTTCCTCTCCTTTGGTCTCCTGGCTGGCTCTGTGGTCTCATTCCTGTGGACCCATGCTGTCATCAAGATACCCCTGGGCCATTACACCCCGACCTGAACCAATCTCTGACTGCATGATGTCTGCTGCATGTGTTGGGAGCTTCTGAACTAAATCTTAATTATGTCATTATGATGTCATGATATTAAATTTTAATGATGGTGGAATTAATAATTATAATAGTTATTATTTATTGCATGTAATATGACATATTATGGGTGTATATGTTTTTTGTTTATGTGTTTGTTTTCTTTTCTGTTGAATTGTTTTCAATTTGAAAAACATTCAAACATTTTCCTCGACTCATTTCTTTAGCTGTGTGGCAGAAGATTACATCATAATGATGTCATAGTTAACACGTGCCGACCTAAAAGTATGTACCTTCTTCAACTCCCAACTTGTAAGCCAGGTTCTGAAGAGCTCTCACTTTCTCCATCAGCTGAGACTGAGTCAGACTACCAAACTCTGGGAGTGTGAGAGAGAGAGAGTACACATGATATGCCATAATAAAAAATTATTTCGTACTGTACATGTCTGTATAGAAGATGTAGTATTGAATTGAATGCATTTTATCCCAGCAAGGAATGGATTACACAATGAATAGGCAACATTTGGCCTCTCAAGGTGCTCCCCACTCAAAATACAGCTAACGGTACAAATCATTAAAAAACAAGTTACACAGTTTTATGTATTTACACGTAATCATATACCATTTATCATTCTTATGTCGTCTTTTTGAACTTGAATCAACCATTTGGGAGGAGCCGGTGAAAGATGCTGAGATTAAACAACAATTATATTATAAATTCACACACAAAATACCACAATTTCTGCCAACAGACCAGCTTACCAGTGGGTTGAAGTCACCAACTGCAAAAGTTCATAGATAAAATTCATAAGTGAAGGTTTTAATGGCACACTTTACGTTCTATGTGACTCACAGAAGTTATGGTCCGGCCACATGACGGGCGAGTTGCAGCTAAGCCTCTCGGTGGACACCAAACATTCAAACTCTTCCATCACCCGCTTTCTCTACAACAAGGGTCAAAGGTCATAAGATGTTTACAATGACGTCATTCTCCTGGCAAAAGAGATGTTACACTTCCAACATGAGGCTCCCTTGCCGCAGTTCTGGGAGAAAAAGATCGATCCAGCGACTGGCAGGCCTTTCTTTGTGAACCACAACGACAAGACAACGACATGGAATGATCCTAGGGTGAACTGGAGGCCTCCTGCACCGCCATACCCTCAGCAGGGGTACCCCCCTTCCAATCAGACTTATTATGGAGCACACTACCAGCAGCAACACGGAGGAGGCCAGCCCAATGTGTACCAGTACCCTGCTCCTAATGGATATCAGTATCCCAACCCCAACCCCAGCACACACCAGTATCAACAGCCTGGTAGTGGTGGACAGACAAACACATACCCACAGGCAAATAGATATTATCAACAGCCTAGTGGACAGCCAAGTGCGTACCAACAGCCTGGTGGACATCCAAATGCCTACCAGCAGCCTCCCAGTGGACACTCGAATGCGTACCAACAGCCTAGTGGACACTCGAATGTGTACCAACAGCCTAGTGGACACCCGAATGCCTACCAACAGCCTAGTGGACACCCGAATGCGTACCAACAGCCTAGTAGACAGCCGAATGCGTACCAACAGCCTAGTGGACAGCCGAATGCATACCAACAGCCTCCCGGTGGACATCCAAATAACTACCAACAGCATCCCAGTGGACAGCCGAATGCCTACCAACAGCCTAGTGGACAGCCAAATTTCTACCAACAGCCCAGCGGACAACCGAATGCGTATCAACAGCCTAGTGGACAACCGAATGCGTACCAACAGCCTAGTGGACAACCGAATGCGTACCAACAGCCTAGTGGACAGCCGAATGCGTACCAAAATGGACAACAGGGTGCAGGTCAAACTCAGACATCTTCCTACGAAGGGAGTCAAGGTGCATCTTCTAGAAATTCAGATGTTAAGATCACTAGCTCATCTGCTAATGAGAATTGTGATGGTCCCACTTCACATAAAATGGTAAGAATGTGAGCTGTTTTAAAATCAAACGCTAACGTGTTTTTTCATGTGTCCCACTCCCTCCATAACCACTCACAGGAAACAAGTACCACGACAAGCGATGTCGAAAATCAATTGAAACAAATTGATGTCGTACGCGCCCAGGTCCACGACATCGCCCCGCAGGTATTGGCCTATGGAGGATCAAAGACTTCCAAAGAATATATCAGACTGGAGGAAATTCTTACGAAACAGTTGCTGGCTCTGGACAGTATAGATACCCTCGGTGGCAATGGGGAGATTAGAACTGCCAGAAAGAGAGTTGTTACTGAGACTCAAGAGTTGCTGCGTCAGCTTGAATCATAGCTGCACAAGTATACTAGCTCTCTCTCTCTCTCTCTCTCTCTCTCTCTCTCTCTGATTGTGTATGTGTGTGTGTGTTTTACTGTTGGTATTAATGATACACTTGGTATTATAATACTTAATGGTCAGTTGTTCCAGTGCAGTCTGTCTGCGGTCAGCAAGGGAATGAGCTACTCCCACAAGTGAAAGTATTTCCGGCTTGTGGTTATATTTCTTAATGAATTAAATTGAGCCATCAAAGCTTGCTCTCATCAGATCAGACTAGACAGAAGCTACTCATACGCTATGAAGACCGTTGCACTACTGGTCGTGGCGGCTGCTCTGCTCAGCTCGTCCGCTGGAGAAGAGAGAGAAAAGAGAAAAGTCAAGCCGCGGCCTGACAGACCCATCAACTTAGAGGAGTTGTTTTATCAGGTATGACATATGCTGCATGGCTGCTACTAGCTCATGCTCACTGTACACTATCTCCATGTTCCAGTGCTCGCAACACGGATGGACAGAGTGTGCTCTTGAGGCTCAGCGCATGCTAAACAAGTCCTCAGACGTGAACGACCGCATTGGAGAGTGTTTGAAGGAAGTGAGAGAGCAGCAAACGACGCTACAGGTCCCATTGAAGCCATCCCTTGCAGCTGGAGATGAAGGCAGTCAGAGCCAACTGGTACAATCCTACAGCTCTAGCTCCAGCAGCAGCAGCGACGAACCATGTTCCCTGTCAATGGACGAGAAGGTGTGGCTACTCTATAGGTGTTTGTTTACTACACACACTCACCATGCTTGCCCTTTGCAGCGAATGGCAAGGCGTGAGTACTGTCAGCGCTTCTCTCTCATCTCCTTCTACTTGATGTATATTCACATGAACCCTCGGTCCGCCAGGAGCCTCCACTGGTTGGCCAGTGCTGGCTGCATTGACTACTACCAATCTGATGACCTGCTCACCCCCCAGGAGCTAGTCAGCACCCTCACGATTTGGTACAATGATATGGTGAGTTAACCAATGCTATGGAGATACAGTGAAACCACCGAACAAAGGACACTTTGGGGACGATATAAATTCAGCTTGTTTGTCCTTTGTAGAGAGGTTATCCTCTTCTCGGAGGTTCTGTTTGTATTGCTACAATAGGGAATTGGAATTTTTGGGAACTAAGAATAGTCCTTTGTTGAGAGGTTAATAATACAGTGTCCCTATCTCGGAAGGTCCGCTATCGGAGGTTCTATTGTATGTCTATTGATATGAACTTGCATTACACATTCAAGTGACAATGAAAGAAGACAAGTTCACCATAAAGTGAAATAATGATTCTTTACTAGCTAGCTAAATCAGTGTGTCACCTCAATGCTCCACATGCACACATTCAGAGAGGTCTCCATCGATGCTGCGATTTATTCCAGCTCCTCTCAGAGGACACAATACCCAGCTGGTGCCCTATTGCTCTCAACAAGAAGGTGATTACTGACCTGTGGGATTCAATGTTAGGATGGCTGGCAGCCATGATGGCTGAGGTACGGTGTCTGGAGAGCCTCGGTAGAAGGAGGAAGTGCCTCAGGGGGTGTGTGTCGACTGAAGAGGTCAAATGTTGTCACATCATCCAATTTTGACGTTTCAATAATAAGACAATGTGTTTGTTTCTGTGTGTGTGTGTGTGTGTGTGTGTGTGTGTGTGTGCCCAACGTAATGTGTGTGTGTGCGTGTGCATGTGTGTGTCTGTAAACTACTGAATATCATTATTAGACGCATAATGCATCGCCTTTTAAAGTCATTACTATAACTAACAATGTATTTGTACGCACATCAAGAACTGTACTATTTCATTAAATCATTGCAATTTAAATAATGACTTGTACCTTTGTTCTTCAAAAGAACCAGCTACTTATATTCAAAGTTGTTAAAATGCAGCCCATGGTTTCTAAATGGAATTAATGATTTCACAGAGTCCACATGAAAGAGACATGCTCTACCACAGTTATGTAATTAGCTCTCTTGTGTGTGTGTGTGTGTGTGTGTGGGTAAAGCATGTGCATGCATGGATTGCAATACAATAACCTGTCAACTGCATGTATGAACCCTAGCTGTACATGTCAAGCTGTTACTGTGAGCAGTTCAACATGCATCCTTTGATTGGCATCATCTGATATCACAACTACACCTCTCAGCAGCTGCTCCAGCTGTATAGGCGTCAGACTACCAGTCCACGTACCAAGTCCACCTGTCCAGAGATGCAGCATGTACCATAACGTATAAGGTGTTATTAATTCCTGCATAGAGTGACTCAATGCACGCAGCAATTGAGGCACATGCTACAAGCTGACACATGCATATTTTATAATTATGATATCTGTGTGGTTTGATTTATGATCTATCTATAGACATAGTGATGTTAATTGCATGCAAATTAAAGGTATATGCACACACCATGCAGCTGCATGCTGCTATTGCATGCATGTGCAAGAGTTGGCGCCTAGGGGCCATTCCACACACAGGTCATCTGTGAAGAAATGTACATTTTAGGTATCATTTAATTCCTAGAGTGACTCATGCATAATTAATGATTATATAATGTTGCATGCAATTAAGGCTCCATGGCACGTCCATGCATGCATGCATTAATTGTCATATCATATACTGTACATTCTATAGCTAGTGACGCTGCATGCAATTATAGGTACATGAACTAGCTGCTGCCTGTGGCCCCATAAGGCAATGTGTCGTTACGTGTGGTTTTGAAATCTTATTTTATTTTAAACATTAAATAATTGACATTAATTGAGCAGCTGTCAGCCATCAGAGTCATGAGAGCTATCATTACACCACAGCTAGTCAAACATTCCACGGGAAATACAGAGAACAATTCCGTACAGACACAAAACAAAGAATAGCTTTGAAGAAATAAAAATTGACATTTTAACTGAACACACACCCAAATGAGAAACGTACTCCTACACACACACACACACACACACACACAGAGAGAGAGAAGCAAGAGCGTTAGAGAGTTATTTAGTTAGTTAGTGCTGTAAAGCTGACTTCCATTGAAGTCCCTTGTACTTGGAGTAAGAGAGGAGAGGTGTTCTATCTCTCAGTCTTGGCGCTGGAGGAGGTCTGATGGTTGGAGCTACATACTGTGAACCACTTCTAGTCATACATGATGTCACTGAAGGAGAGAATAGTACCATGATTCACATCACATGACACTCATGTGACCATCGTACCTGGAGGCAGAGACACCACAGAGCTGTCTGGTGACTTGTACTGCTTACAGAACTCCCCCCAATATGGCAGCATGTCTGAGAAGGACAGCTGTTGGGCCTTCAGCAGAAGATCACACAACTTGTCTATATGGGATCGAACTTTGACCCTCGACAGATCACTGACAGCAGCAACAATATGCATAGCAACTTCAGAATTGACACTAACCTATGACATGAGAGAGAGAGAGAGAGAGAGAGAGAGAGAGAGAGAGAGAGAGAGAGAGAGAGAGAGAGAGAGAGAGAGAGTGAGTGTGGGTATATACACACATGTGCCATCATCTCACTTTAACCCAGGGAGGTGTGGTTGTATCCAGGTATCTGTCAACAATGGCCTCTCCTTTGTGAAAGAGGATCCTCATGTTAGTCTCCTCATCGTACATTGCCTATACAAGACCATTACATCACAATTACATCATGGTAAAATAACTAAAGATACCATACCTTGAATTTCTTCACTTCCAACCAGAACTGTACGTTATTAACCAGCACACCTTTCACAGTGGGCGGGGCTTGTTCCTCGAGGTAGGTGGCGAAGGCCTTCAGCTTGTGCGGAGTCCTTCCCTCGCAGTTGATGAGGGTGTGCGTTAAATGGAGCGATTCCTCATGCATTACAATAGTACTGCTCCGTGACACCTGTAATGTGATATGTAAGCAGCTCTGGTCAGTCAGAGTTCTTCCATCAGTCTTTGGGCCAGACTAGCCCAACATACCCGTATGGACACACCCAGACATAGCCCAGCACACAATATATTATTGTATTAATGTCATTGGCTGAGCAGACAGCCACTCTTGTAGAGGCGTGGCCTAATCTCTGGCCACTTACATCAAGGAGACACGTCCCAGCCTAATTGACTGTGCTCCCCCTAACCACAAGGACCCCTGTACTAATTAGCCTAGCGACACGTCCCAGCCTAATTGGCTGGGCNCATGCATGGATTGCAATACAATGACCTGTCAACTGCATGCATGAACCCTAGCTGTACATGTTACATCAAGCTAGCTGTTACTGTATGTGAACAGTTCAACATGCTTCGATCCTTTGATTGGCATCATCTGATATCACAACTACACCTCTCAGCAGCTGCTCTAGCTGTAGGCGTCAGACTACCAGTCCACCAAGTCCACCTGTCCAGAGATGCAGCATGTACGAGGTGTTATTAATTCCTGCATGGAGTGACTCATGCATGCACGCAGCTGCAGGCCAAGGCACATGCTACAAGCTGACACATACATATTTATTTTATAATTATGATATCTGTGTAGTTTGATTCATGGATCTATCTAGGTATATATAGCTATAGACAGTGGTGTTAATTGCATGCAAATTAATGGTATATGCACACACCATGCATGCAGCTGCATGCTGCTATTGCATGAATATGCATGAGTTAATTGGCTTAGGGGCCATTCCACAAGCAGGTCATCTGTGAAGAAATGTACATTTTAGGTATCATTTAATTCCTAGAGTGACTCATGCATAATTAATTATAATGATTATATAATGTTGCATGCAAGGCTCCATGCCATGTACATGCATGCATGCATTAATTGTGATATAATATTATACTGCACATGCATTCTAGTGACGCTGCATGCAATTATAGGTGCATGTACCAACTGCTGCCTATGGCGCCATAAGGCAATGTGTCATTACGTGTGGTTTTGAAATCTTATTTTATTTTAAACATTAAATAATTGACATTAATTGAGCAGCTGTCAGCCATCAGAGGCATGAGAGCTATCATTACACCACAGCCAGTCAAACATTCCACGGGAAATACAGAGAACAATTCCGTACAGACACAAAACAAAGAATAGCTTTGAAGAAATAAAAATTGACATTTTAACTGAACACACACCCAAATGAGAAACGTACTCCTACACACACACACACACACACACACAGAGAGAGAGAGAGAGAGAGAGAGAATCAAGAGCGTTAGAGAGTTATTTAGTTAGTTAGTGCTGTAAAGCTGACTTCCATTGAAGTCCCTTGTACTTGGAGTAAGAGAGGAGAGGTGTTCTATCTCTCAGTCTTGGCGCTGGAGGAGGTCTGATGGTTGGAGCTACGTACTGTGAACCACTTCTAGTCATACATGACGTCACTGAAGGAGAGAATATAGTACCATGATTCACATCACATGACACTCATGTGACCATCATACCTGGAGGCAGAGACACCACAGAGCTGTCTGGTGACTTGTACTGCTTACAGAACTCCCCCCAGTATGGCAGCATGTCTGAGAAGGACAGCTGTTGGGCCTTCAGCAGGAGATCACACAACTTGTCTATATGAGAACGAACTTTGACTCTCGACAGATCGCTGACAGCAGCAACAATATGCATAGCAACTTCAGAATTGACACTAACCTACAGGAGGAAGAGAGAGAGAGAGAGAGAGAGAGAGAGAGAGAGAGAGAGAGAGAGAGAGAGTGAGTGAGTGTGGGTACATACACACATGTGACATCATCTCACTTTAACCCAGGGAGGTGTGGTTGTATCCAGGTATCTGTCAACAATGGCCTCTCCTTTGTGGAAAAGGATCCTCATGTTAGTCTCCTCATCGTACATTGCCTATACATGACCATTACATCACAATTACATCATGGTAAAATAAACAAAGATACCATACCTTGAATTTCTTCACTTCCAACCAGAACTGTACGTTATTAACCAGCACACCTTTCACAGTGGGCGGGCCTTGTTCCTCAAGGTAGGTGGCGAAGGCCTTCAGCTTGTGCGGAGTCCTTCCCTCGCAGTTGATGAGGGCGTGCGTTAAATGGAGCGATTCCTCGTGCATCACCACAGTACTGCTCCGTGACACCTGTAATGTGATATGCAAGCAGCTCTGGTCAGTCAGTGTTCTTCCCTCAGTCTTTGGGCCAGACTAGCCCAACATACCCGTATGGACACACCCAGACATAGCCCAGCACACAATATAATATTATTGTATTAATGTCATTGGCTGAGCAGACAGCCATTCTTGTAGAGGCGTGGCCTAATCTCTGGCCACTTACATCAAGGAGACACGTCCCAGCCTAATTGGCTGCGTTCCCCCCTAACCACAAGGACCCCTGTACTAATTAGCCTAGCGACACGTCCCAGCCTAATTGGCTGAGTTTCCCCTAACCACAGTGGTCCCTCTACTAATTAGCTTAGCGCCACACCTGACCTTTGACCCTCTGGAGAGAGATCGAGACGTCTTTAGCTGAGGTTGTTTGATAATCGTCGGCAACGACCCCAGGGTGTCCTCCTCGTTATAAAGGAACTTCCTCACGGACATTTCAATCACCTCCCCCGCTAGTCCCTGGAGGACCCTCAGAGTGGGTGTGGTCGGACGTTGGAACTCCTCCCGCGAATTCAGCTGCTCTCTTAGTTCGTCCGGCAGGGCCACACAACGGTTGGAGTGATGGTAGACATACGTGCGATGGATCTGAACAGCCAGCGAGTCCATCTTCTTCTTCTCAGAGAGAGAGAGGTACTTGGCCACGTTCCTCCACAGCTGGTAACAGATGTTCTCCACAGACAGGGGGCCGCACTCCGTGAAGAGATACTGCTCAAAACACAGCAGCGTCCTACATGTATGTATGTATGCATGTATGTGTGTATGTATGTGGTAGTGGTGGTATATATACATGGATGATATTATATAGTGGGAAATTTTCGCGGTATTGGTCTTTTCAGCAATAGTCAAATTTTCAAGATTCAAACTTTCACACCATGTTGATTGTGACAAACTGGAAGTATTTAGATGAGTTTAAAATTTTGCTGTTTTTTTTTACAATCAGATTGTGACCGTGAAAAATTGTGAAAATTTCCCGCTATATACTATCATTTCAACACACACACACACACACACACACACACACACACACACACACACACACACACTCACTCCTTGTCTCCTAGCAACTGAAGTGGTCCATTAGAAAGATCAATAGACATTTCTCTCTTTCTTTTACGCCTCCTTTTCTTGCCCCGCCCACCTTTAAACGACACTCGTACAGATTCAGCATTGTTACCATGGCAACTAGAACGTCCCTTTTCTCCGATACACCTACAGAAAGTGAAAATGTGTCAATTCCAGTTTCATTCTCAACCAGCCTGGCTGGCCTAACTGGAGGTAGTGATGATAGTCGTCATGGAGATAGTGGGTCCACAGCCTCTTCAACAGAGAGAGCACCTCAAACTGAAAGAATTATTGATGATGTAATTATGATGTAATAGTGCTATAAGAGAGCAAAACAGTACCTGGAGTTGTTCCAGTGATTCTCTGACTTCCGATCCAGAGCCTTGGCTCAGAGCTGAGTACAGCTGGTCTCTAGTGGAGCTGCTAGCCAAGCCAAGAACACTCCCTGTACAGAGAGAGAGAGAGAGAAAGAGAGAGAGAAAATTGATTTTAGCAGTCCAGCCTCATGTTACATCATGTGAGGCCACATGTCTTTGAAGGGTCAGTGTCCCAACAAACCACAACACCTGCTGACCCCTACAGGCCAATTGGAGAGCTCCCACCAGTGGCCAGGGACAAGAGAGGCATTAGCCAAAATAAAAGGAAGTTAGAAGAACAAAAATTGGATTATCAAATTATGACTAATTACATTATCCCAGTGACGCAGGTCTTCCCTGGAACCTCAGTGCTAGATCAAAAATGGTTTTCTACAAGTAACTATGGCTACTGTGTGTAGTGTGTGGCAAACATTATACACATGTACCGCATACATTATTGCGGGATGTTATCATGGCAGGTAGCTAAAGTGTATTTGTAACTCTGTAACAGCAATGGTTGGTTGTTGGAAGCTGGGACTAGTACGATTGCGATCAGTGTAAAGAGATCCTTGAAATGATATTGTTAATTTTGAAATTTGGAAAATGGCCATTTTCGTTAAAAAAATCACACTTGACCAAAGGATATCCATGGTTTCTGGTAATTTTGGTTAAAATGTAAATCTGCTAATAAACTTGAAAGATCTCTTCAAGCTGATCACTATGGTACCAATCCCAGCTTCATACAACCTTCCTAGACTGAGATACAGCCCAAAATGTGTCTCTAGTGGGACAGCTAGCTTACCTTCTGCTAGAAATGAGCTCCATACTCTCCAAGTCTCTCGCACAAACTCTTTCTCCTTAGAACACACTTGCTGAGTCAGCAGCAGATCACAGCAATTCCAAAACTTCAACTGATCGACACTCTCAGTCAAACTGCCCCTGGGGAAATTAGCAATCATATCAATATATTGACGAGACAGACAGTGCACCAACCTCTCAAGATAGGAGGGGAATGGACTACCAGCATCACGACTACAACGCAGCCCCTCAATGAAAGGCATGTGACTGTCACATGACACAAACTCCACCCACTTATCACTAGTGCTCTTATCATTGGTCGGCCTATAAGAGGTCAGAGTTCATATGCTACAAAGGGGTTAAAGTTCACCATAGTTGGACTCACATTGGGTCAGTGTTCAAACTCTGACTGTATCTAGGCAGCCAATAGCTCTGCAGCCGGTGGAGGCACTCGGACTGAGACCACTCCCATCTCTTCAGCTCCCCACCCACAACCTAACGAGAGTCCAACATTACAACTCTCAGCTACCGTACGGCAGGAAAGTTTTGCAGTGTCAAACTTTCACAGATGTCTCTAGTCAAACATTTTTACAGTTTTAACTATCACGAATGAGCTGTGCAAGCCCATATATATCTACATTAGATAAAAGTTTCGCAGATAAAAACTTTCACGGATGGATCGTGATCCGCAAAAACAGCGAAAGTTAAACTCTGTGAAACTTTCTGACTATAATTATATTATGGTATCTTCTCTGATCATGCACAGCATGGAGCAGCAATGGCTGACCTGATCATTCGATAGGTGAATCTCTTTCATCTTTCTCCTTAACTCTTCGAGCGTCAACCAATTGTTGTTGTCATGGCAACCAGAGTCCCTCCACGCCTCTATTGCTAGCCACACCCCCATCAGTCCCGCCCCCTGACTCCCCCTGAGAGACGACTTGAAACTCTGGAACTCTGAGTAGCTCTCATCTGCAATGGTCACATGACAATCACATGATAGGTATACCATATAGCGGGTAAATTTGGCGAATTGTTCTTCAAATTGCCAAATAGTTTCATACGCACACTTGCACATATAAACACTGCAGCATACAGAATTAAAAAATGCCAAATTTACCATTGCCATGCAATCATGCTAAAATGGGAATTCACCAAATTTTTGAGCCCACAAAATTTACTCACTAAGTAGAACCTCCAATAGTGGACCCTCTGAGATAGGGACACTGTATTATAAACCTCTCAACAAAGGACAATTCTTAGTTCCCAAATATTCCAATTGCCTATTGTAGCAATACAAACAGAACCTCCGAGAAGAGGATAACCACTCTACAAAGGACAAGCAAGCTGAATTTATATTATTTCCAAAGTGTCCTTTGTTTGGAGGTTTCACTGTACACGTATAATTTACTAAGTCTTACGTGTTGGCAAATTCTCTGCAACCATGGTAACAGACTCCTCCTCCCATATATCGTCTGGTAGACCTAATGACATCACACTAGCTCTTCCTGAAGCCACACCCACTGAGTCTGAGGACACACCCCCTAATTCAAGACGAGATGATCTCAGTCTGACGTTAGCAGTGACGGTCCTTGGGCGAATTGAACTTTGAACTCTGCTGGTACAGGTCGACTTGGAAGGAGGGAATAGCAGGACACACAGACGATACTCGTAGTACAGTCTTGACCTACAGGACAATAACATGCAGCATAATCTTGACCTGTAGGATACTTAAAGCAACTGTTCATAATTATTGTTCAAATAATATATTGACCTGATGAAAAATGGCCATCGATATTTCTCAGCCCAGTCTAGCAATCTGATACGAATAGCTGGATCCTGTTGCCATGGAAACTTGTGACCTTTGGCGACCTCTGTAATCATTCCATTGGAATCATTATACTTCAGCTGAACTGGAAATACCTGAAGTGAGAGAGAGAGAGAGAGAGAGAGAGAGAGAGAACCCACAGCTATTAAACAATGATGACATTCACAAGCTATAGAGGTGACATTATAATGATATTTATAATGTAAACTGTTCAATATTATTCTAATTCCATGCACAGACGCTATCACTATTCAAAGTGGCTCACCTCAAGCCGCAAGTATTCATTAAAAAATTCTTTGAGCAGTAGATTTCCACAGAGAACACCATCCAGCTCCATCTTAGAGCACACACCTTGGTTGCCTTGACAACCATACAAATTAGCACTCATTTGCAACTTAGAATGCTGTCATTAATTAGTTTGAAGAATTTTAATTAAATTAGAAGTAGTGATAAATGGTACAAGTAGACAATGCTACAGCCACCATACACAGTACACAAATACACAGATACACTGATACACTGGTACACTAGCTGGGACATTAGGTAAAAAATTGAAACTTTGAAATAGAGATTGTTCTAATTATCAGTCACTAAACATTTCACGTCTGAAAAATAGATACTGTCTTCCTAAAAACATACACATGTAATACATTGACCTTTGACCTTGGTTCTAATTACCAGAATCCTTCAACATTATCTTTAGCATCGTCATTAGTGAGGTCATCATCATCATTATGGCTGTCATTGCTGTCATGACTGTCGAAACGGTGGTGGTCTTGTGATAATAAATACTTTTCTTTGAGGATTTCTGGAAATGATAAAAATGACTCATTAACTCAGGGGTTACGTGTGTTATTGTGTAAGCTAGGGGGAGAGAGTATCAGTTTATCAGTTGCTAGACCTACCAATTAACATCAAACATGTACACAGTAAGCAGGCAGTGCTAGAAGACAGCTAAAGTTCATCTAGTTTGAGAACGCCACTGGAAGTGAATTAATGAGATTCATAACCATATTTTTCTATGGGACTAAATAGCTAACTTTTGACTGGTAAGGCGTAGGAAGCTGAAAAAGCAACCAAAAGAATGGGGAGAATGAGTGCTTTCCAATGGTGCTTGAAATTTTGAAATCGGTTGAATATTTAAAAAGTTATTCAAGTTTTTCTACTGGCATTCTCAAACCAGATGGACTTTAGTCAGAGCCAATGGTGTATCTATTATCTAAAGTCTTACCTTGAGCTGTCGGCATCCATTGTTTCACTGTGGGTTGGACATGGTTCAGCTTAACATTGAAAGACTCTATTTCATCTCTTATCAGTGGGTGGAGACTTCTGGTTGCCATGGCAGCCACATCTACATACATACAGAGATGTTGCTGTTATTTCTACACCATAAGATGACAGTTAGCACTCACTGTCTTGGCTGGGTGGTGGTGGACCCTCTGCTTCCAACTTCTCTCTCTGGATATCTACAATGACATAATGATTACATCATACTTTAATCAGTCCGACACACAGCATTTATAGAGATATGTGGCTGCTGCATTTAAATAAAGTTCAAAGTTCACACTAGGGACAGTCCCCAGCTCCCATCATAGAGAAGACAATTGACAGCTGCACTGGTACACATATGCACACAACTATCATGTACCGTACAGCACAAAACATTGGCAGGAATAAAATTTGGGTATTGTAACTTCATGATTGGTAAATTATATTTGGCGGTAGTGCATACAGCAATACACGTATTCTGTATGAGCAGTGCAAAAATAACTGTTTGGTGGATTTAATATTAGCACTCCTTACCAAACCACCAATCTGTAAATACTAAAATCAACCAAATTTTGTGCTATACAGCCCACCATACTGTACATGTATCATACTACTAGCTGCCACACACAGGGCAGTTTATGATAGAGAAATGATAAAGCTCCAGCTATGGATGCACTCACCATCTGCTGTCGGTAAGGTCTGTTTCTCTACCATTTCCACCAGATTGAGGCGATTCACATCAAATGATTCTATGTCGTCTCTAATTAGTGGGTGGAGTCTTCTAGAGTGTGTGGTCACACTCCTATTGGCTGTAGGAACAAACATCAGAACAAGAATTAATGAGAGAGAGAGACAGAG
>CAXIPT010000002.1:21020441-21031228 GCA_964030475.1 Tethya wilhelma | reverse complement strand
TAGCTGCTATGCTGGGTGTGCTGTGGGGAGTACCTAGCCCATCTAGAGAGAGAGAGAGATGTGAGCACACACAAATTTCTGCATTTAATTTTGTCTGCTCCTATTTTTGTTGCCAGCTGAGGTGACCTTTTGTTGCATTTATAAATACCTAATACTTGTGCTGCTTGTATGTCCATGTGGCCTTCCTTGTCTGTGTATAGCACAACTAGAAGGAAGCCTACACCTCTGTTTGGTTGTCCACCATGATGAAATGCATTTCTGTTGGATGCAATGATGAGTATAGCCACAGAGTGCACACACACACACACACACGCACACACACACACACACACACACACACACACCACCCTAGCTTCATGCACACAAGGAGATGTCAGACTGGTTGGAGGAAGTAATGAATTGGAAGGACGTGTTGAGGTCTGCAACAACAATGCCTGGGGTACAGTGTGTGATGATGCCTGGGGTACTCCTGATGCAACCGTGGTCTGTCGACAACTGGGATTCAATACTACAGGTATACTTACACTAGCTAGCTATTGTAGTTTTATACAAATTTGGATTTTTTAAACACAGAACTATTTTATCACTGTTACAATAGTACTGATAGAAAGGAAGGCTCTATAGATGCACTATATATGTCTGCATGTTATACTTGTGATAAAAAATGCTATACTTTCTTAAGAATGACACACAAGTTACAGTATAACCGAATGTGGTGCTTTTCCTCTCTACTTTTAGGAGCACAGGCCTTTTCTCGAGCTTTCTTTGGTCAAGGCACTGGATCCATTGTACTGGATGATGTCTCTTGTAGCGGAACTGAAGTTACTCTAGTATCTTGCACTGCACGACCGATTGGAACACACAATTGTATCCATGCTGAAGATGCTGGAGTGAGATGTCAACCTACTGTTACACCAAGTGCGTAATAATTCATGGACAATAAATCTGTACATGCATGCAAAAAGGATTGTAAACTTTGTGAAAAAATGCTCTATTATATAATATAACTGTGCCATGCAATCACTAGCACTGTGTCGATAATACTCTAGAATCAAGTAAAATTGATTGCTTACTCAGCATACCAAATTGCTTGCCCTGATATTAATTATTCACTACTAGCCGACATGCATGCATGTTATATATTCAAGTATAATATCCATGTACTGTTATGATTGTGTAGGGTTATAAGTTTTTGATATAATAATTTTTTTCTTATCTTTAGCCTGTACCACTGGTGACATCAGACTGGTCGGAGGTACCAATTCATCAGAAGGACGTGTGGAAGTATGCAACAACAATGCCTGGGGTACTGTTTGTGATGACTTCTGGGATACCACTGATGCATCAGTAGCTTGCAGACAAGCTGGATTCTCTGCATCAGGTATTCCACATAGAAAAAAATGTTTCTATAGTTTGAAAAGTACAAAAGTTTATAGTTTGCATAAACGTTTTCTCACTACTCAGAATCATTATACATTCCCCCCCCCTTAATAATTATTTCATAATTATTTTTCTTGTATGTTTTACTACTGTTATTTTTCTTAAATTTAAGGTGCTGTTGCTGTACCACGAGCTGGCTTTGGTCAAGGAACTGGTCCTATTCTTCTCGATAATGTTGCCTGTACTGGAACTGAACCAAGGATCTGGGACTGCACAAACAACGGTGTAGGAGTACATAACTGTGCTCACAGCGAAGATGCTGGTGTTAGATGCCAACTTGCACCATGTAAGATAGCCTGCTACATGTGTACACATATCTAATATAATATTGTAATAATTATTGTTATTATGATTATAATCGGAAGAACATTATAATACTGTTAGCTTATTACTGTTTTTGTACCTTGAAAAATTTGAGGAGTGAATTACTTGCAGAAATTAAACTTTTTGTCGGTTTAATTTAGAGTTTCTGTCAACCCTAGTGTATATAAAATGCAGAAGGACTTGTTTTTGCTTGAGAAAATTAATTAATTTGATGCCAATAACAAAAATTTTACTCATATATAATTAATTTTATTGTGTGCTTTACAAAAAAAACTAATGTGTGCATGTATGTGCTTGCACTATTTTTGCAGTATGCACTAACGGAGACCTCAGACTAGTGGGTGGTACCAACGAAAGAGAAGGCCGTGTTGAAATGTGCTACAACAATGCATGGGGCACCATTTGTGATGACTTCTGGAGTGGCTTTGATGCTGCTGTTGCTTGCAGACAACTTGGCTTCAGTGAAAATGGTAAAGGATTTACGGTTGTCAATATTAATGTCATCTTGATCGTGTGCACCTTTGCATGATTTAGTAATAACTGCATCAGTGGTGCATTCAACTATCATACGTACGGTAGTACGTATAGTAGGAATGGGCCGACTGCCCCATAGACACAATACAAAATGTTTATCACCATAAAAATCTAGCAAGACAAAGTTAAGCCTTCACACTTGCTCAGAAGCTCTTTTAGGCTGATTACCAACAGTATGTAAGGCCTAAAGCTTACAGAAACTTTCCAAAGCACTCGTAGAGAGCGCTAGCCAAAAGTTACACCCACGCAATTTTGTTCTCACTTACTTACTTACTTACTTACTTCCTTCCTTACTTACTGACTTACTTGAACGCCGTTTCCAGACAAACAGAAGAATTTGAGCTAGCTTTGACAACACAAAGTAACTTCTTTTCATCCGAACTAGGGTCTTTTACCCTCGTTTACTGCCTACATGTGTTAAAACAAGAGCTAGAAAGCTTTGTAACTTCAGTATAAATTTGTGTACTTCATGTGTAGCCATTTTTCTAGTAGAGTTCAAAGGTCGTTGTCTCATCCACGTGGCATTTAATGCGCATGCGCATTAGCCACATACTACTACTCAGTATTTTTGTAGAGACTCCAGTCTCTGAGAGTCTCCTCACTGTAGTGTTGAAAAAAGTGAATGAACAAGTAGTAAAAATTTCAAAAAATAAGAAGTGTAGGAATGGGCAGTGCTGTAAAAAGTATTGGAACAAGGAATGGTCTCAATTTCGGCACATGACTACTTCATTTTTTGCGGTCAAGTTTTGGCCTGTAATCTAACTCTGCCTGCTATATTTTATTCCACTTTTTAGCGAAGTGATAAGATTTGTGATCATAGTACTCGTT
This sequence comes from Tethya wilhelma, assembly GCA_964030475.1. NCBI lineage: Eukaryota > Metazoa > Porifera > Demospongiae > Tethyida > Tethyidae > Tethya > Tethya wilhelma. The sequence goes on along the minus strand of CAXIPT010000002.1, from coordinate 21,028,102 downwards.
AGCTATTCAAGTAGAGATCTGATTCATTGTTTGAACCATCCATTTACGACAAATAGCTATATATATGAGGGATCAAAAGTGAAAATGAAGTAGTCATGTGCCGAAATTGAGACCATTCCTTGTTCCAATACTTTTTACAGCACTGCCCATTCCTACACTTCTTATTTTTTGAAATTTTTACTACTTGTACTATTAAGACTTTCATTACCATAATTGTTAACTACTTTAAGGTGCTTCAACTGTGACCAATGCTGGATTTGGACAAGGCACTGGTCCCATCCTTCTTGATGATCTTCGCTGCACTTCAAGAGAAAACAGACTCATTGATTGTTCCAATCCTGGTATCGGGATCCACAACTGTGCACATTCTGAAGATGCTGGAGTGAGATGTTTACCATCTACTACACGTAAGGATTAATTTGAAGTCATTACCGAGATGGGTATACCTTACAAAATTGAATTAGCTAATTTAAATAATTCTAATTTGCCAAGTTTTAAAATAATACTGACAATAAATATTGGTGTCTTTCTGTTATAAAATATTAGTTTGTTTTATTAAGCAATTGTATGTAATTATACTGGTTTCTTTCCATCTATCTTTAGCTTGTACTGATGGTGATGTCAGACTGATTGGCGGAAGCACTAGTTTCAATGGCCGTGTGGAAGTTTGCAACAACAACAACTGGGGTACTGTGTGTGATGATTTATGGGATGCTAACGATGCCAGAGTGGTTTGCAGACAGCTTGGTTACACTGGAGCTGGTATGTAACGTGTCCATTGTCCTACAATATGGTCCATCTGGTTTGAGAATGCCACCGGAAGTAAGATTCATGCAATACTCTCCTATGGGTAAAAATAGCTAACTTTGGGATGGTAAGGTATAGGAAGCTGAAAAAGCAACCAAAGAACAGGGATAATGAGCACTTTGCAATGGTGCTTGAAATTTTGAAGTGGATTGGATAATAAAAAAGTTATTCAATTTTTTCTACCGGCATTCTCGCACCAGATGGATTTTATAGTCACTAATATAGCCAAAAAAAAAATCAATATATATCTTTCTCCATGTAACCTTCAGGTACAGTCGTAGCTCGTACAAATGCCTTCTACGGTCAAGGAACTGGAGCAATTGTGTTTGACGATGTGGGTTGCATTGGAACTGAAGCAAGTCTGAGTGCTTGTCGTAACACCATGGACCACAACTGTGTTCATGCAGAAGATGCCGGTGTTGACTGTCCGTCAACTACAACTCAAGGTATATGTTTTGTATTTGAATAATCTTGTTTGTTTTAACAAACTGTCTGTATAGTTATGGATTTATTGTTCAAGTGCAACATTTCTTTTGAGACTTATAAGAAAGAGGCATGACTGTATAGTATAATTATACATTCTATATTATATCTATATTGTGATGTATGCATGATATATGGACGGTTTTGATTCTTATCGTGTAGAAATTGCACAAAAATAATGCATGAATACAATGAAATTAATGACCATGCATCAAATCTCTCTCTCTTTTTTTTCTTTTTTCCTGTAACTAGTTTGCACTCAAGGTGATATCAGACTTCAAGGTGGAGCAAGCTCCAGTGAGGGCCGTATTGAGGTCTGCAACAACAATGTGTGGGGTACAGTGTGTGATGACTTCTTCGGTAATGTTGATGCTCAAGTAGCTTGCAATCAACTGGGATTCCTCAACACAGGTATGTATACATATACTATAACATCTTCTATCTTTAACTCATCATATGTTCCCATGAATATACACTGGGATGGACACCTGTGTCTATAGAGCTTCAAATTCAGCTAGAGCAGTATAATTTGAGTGCATACCTTGCATGTATAGATGACCTTCAGTTCACATAATATAAAACTTTTTGACAACAAATTTGGCTAAAAATAAATACCATAGAGCTTTGTCTTGTCTTAGCTGATGAACAGCAGATCATGCAAGAGCTAGAGCATGGCTAAGGGCAAAACCTTCTTGAGACATGAAATAGCTAACCAACCTCCATTGAAAAAGCATACAGTCAATGGGAGCTATATTGCATAACAGAGCAGAACAAGAGATGATATTGAACAAAGAGTACTAGCTGCTTGGCATCCTTTTTTTCTCCCTCTCACTTCCTTTTTTGGTCTAAATCAGCAATAATTCGCTGAGACAAGAATTGACCACGTGTCTGTCTGATGCCAAGGTAGATAACTGATGGGTAACGGTCAAGAGTTTTCAAAGTTTTACATAGGCAGTACTTCACCATTTGATACTTTGTACTACTGTGTTTGGCAAAATTTTACAGTATACACATGTGCAATCTTGTACAGCTATTTAGCCTTTGTGTATTTTTTTATCACATGCACAACTTGTGTGATATACTCTTATAAATTATTTTGATTATGTGCTTGTTGTATGCTTATTGTAGGAGCTGTTGCTCTGTTCACTGGCTTTGCAAATGGAATTGGACAAATCTGGTTGGACAATGTTCAGTGTGCTGGGTCTGAATCAAGACTCATTGACTGTCCTGCTAACCCAATTGGTACTCACAATTGTGCCCACTTTGAAGATGCTGGAGTGAGGTGTCAGGTGGCCACGACAGCACCACCTCGTACGTCAAAACCTATTAAAAACTAAAGTCCATTTGCAATCGTTTGTCTTAGGCAGTACTTTACTTTAGTATTATTATTATTATCATTATTGTCGTTTTACAGCAGAGAAGAAAAAAACACAATCAATCCAGAGGAGGTACGACACGCGAGTGTCAATTAGCGCATTCCAATCACGTGACCACTATAGTTTGTTATTGGATTTGGTCACATGCACCTACCATGCTGAGTCAGCAAAAGCATTGAATTGACATTCACGTGTCGCATATACCTCCCCTGCAATCAGTCTAGCAATGTATGAGGAATAATTTTAAATTAGCTATATACAAGTGGGTAATTGAGGCACTGTTCTGTGTTGATGGTGTGGAAGACTTAACGTCCAGCCAGGGACATGCATACAAACAAACAAACAAACAAAAAATTATACTATGCATTAGTGTTTATCTTAGAAGCAATAGGCAAGTCTGGACAGTAGCTGGGCTCAATACAAATATAATAATTTGTATAATAATAATTATATTATGTGTCATTATGTGACAGTACCACAAAGGTTTGATTAGTATAATATAATATAGATTGGCATGTATTCGCTTGAAAAAGGTTAGAGTATAGATGGTAAGGCTGTTGAAAACTCAGTTCAATATCTTGGAAACTTCAATATGTTTCGAAAGGATTATAAAAACGATATTACAACCAAGTAATTTTATGGTTGCAAATGAATTTTGGTTTTCATTTTACATACACGCTGGTGATTTTGCTACATTAATGTATGCCATTTGCACAACCCACAGCCTGCTCTCAAGGAGATCTCAGACTAGTTGGTGGTTCTAACTCTTCTGAAGGACGTGTTGAGATCTGTAACAATGGAGTATGGGGTACAGTGTGTGATGACTTTTGGAATACTCCAGATGCTAACGTGGTTTGCAGACAACTAGGCTTCTTGGATACTGGTGAGATAATCTATATCACCACAATCATGTATATATGTGGATGAACATAACTGGTAGGAGAGATGTTGTGCTAGCTTTTGGAAGCAGTGTCAATCATACATTCCACACGAACTGAATGACAAGTGAAAAATCGCATCCATGCACCTAGATTTATTCGATCTGTTCATTAACTTAATAATTCTTCNCAAATGTATAGCCGGCTATGCAGCATAACATACAATGTCATGCTAACAGTGGTTGTGTGAACACACACTGCAACCAGTGGAGGGACTGTGCTGGTTAGCTAGATAATGTAACCAGTACACTCAGTGGCTCGAGTTCTCTTTTGCACTTGCATGCACATGTTCAATGACATCAATCTGTAGTAAGTGGTCATCAAATTCAAATATATAACGGGAACAAACTAGCACCGCTTGTATCATGCTCTAATTGGCTGCTACTTCCACAATTTTTGGTCCTGCACGATTACATGTCTCGCACTAAGGCACTCGGCAATTTAGGCCCATTTCATCATGAGTTAAAATGATAATTATGCTTTGTGACAGAAATATTTGTGGAAATTAGTGTATAATAGTAACTTTTACTTTGATAATGATTCTCCTAATTACAGGGATCCCTCGTTGATGATGAGTCCCTAATAGAGGTGCTTCGTACGACCAAGGAGACAGCTCTTGAAGTGAATGAGAAGCTGAACGTGGCTGCAGAGACAGAACTTAAGATCAACACAGCCAGGGAGGAGTACAGGCCAGTGGCCGCCAGGGGCTCCATCCTCTACTTCCTAATCATGGAGATGTCCATGGTGAACGTCATGTACCAGACCTCACTCAAGCAGTTCCTGGGCATCTTTGACCTCTCCATGGACAGGTCAGTCAATGTAACTCGCACTAGCACTAGTACTGTTGTTGTGTGTGCATTAACTAAAGCAGGTGGAGTTTGCAAACAACTTGTCTTTAGTTCTCTAAGTGACTTTGGTGTTGTTGATTATAATACATAGCTACTGCATTCCTAATTTCATGAAGAAAACATTTCCTAAGCAGCCCTCCTTGATTGCCTTGTCAGTGTGTGTACCATTAGGGTATATGTAGCTTGCCTAAGAACAATGGGTTGCTCCCTCCACTGGTTGCAGTGTGTGTTCACCTTACATACATTTTTATATTCCCACTTATGGAAGTTGCAATTGATTGCTGTATATTTACAATGACTGCACATTGTTCAGGGTTGATTGCTATAGCACTAATAGTTTACAAGGTCCCAAGTGCTGTAAGTATTAGTGAAATGATCTATAGCTGCTATGCTGGGTTTGCTGTGGGGGGTACTCTGTTCATCTATAGAGAGAGAGAGATAGAAGTGAGCACACAAATTTCTGCATTTAGTTTTTGTCAGCTCCTGCCTTGTCTGTGTATGGCATGGCTAGAAGGCAGCTAGCCTACATCTCTGTTTAGTTGTGTCCAGTCCATGTGAAACATAATTGTACACGAATAGGAGGTTGTGCTTGTTTCATTTCTTTTAAAGTCCCAGGTGCTGTAATGTATTATTGAAATGATGTAGCTGCTATGCTGGGTGTGCTGTGGGGGTACTTAGCCCATCTAGAGAGAGAGAGATGTGAGCACACACACAATTTCTGCATTTAATTTTGTCTGCTCCTATTTTGTTGCCAGCTGAGGTGACCTTTTGTTGCATTTATAAATACCTAATACTTGTGCTGCTTGTATGTCCATGTGGCCTTCCTTGTCTGTGTATAGCACAGCTAGAAGGCAGCCTACACCTCTGTTTGGTTGTCCACCATGATGAAATGCATTTCTGTTGGATGCAATGATGAGTATAGCCACAGAGTGCACACACACACACACACACACACACACACACACACACACACACTAAGAAAGCAATTGCCAAGTCTCCAGCTGTATGTAGCTAGGGAAGCTAGCCTGTATTCTGTATAGTTCATTTTGATGTGTGTACCAAAGTCAATAATAGAGAACATTGGAATATTGTTTAGCATTGTTAAATATACATGTTTTTTTGTTTTTTTGCAAAGTGCTCTTGTTTTTTAGTGAGAAATTCTGCCATTAGAGAAAATCATTTAAAAGCTGTGACCTTCTAGAAGCATCTGTGTGCAATGAGAAGCCCCTCCTGTTTACATAAGACAATAATTATTGATTGCTCCATCCTGTTTGTCTGAGTGGTCTAGTGCTTCTGTTCACTGTACATGCACAGGTTCCAATTTTATATATCACCTGTAGAAACTAATGATAGACCACTCATACTGGTTGCACATTATTCACCATTGTTTTCTCTGAGAAATGCTCTCCTTTTATAATTGAATTTTCCTTCATAAATTATGATTCAATATAATATTATAGCTACTGTTTCTCTGTTGTTGGGGAAGCTAAAGGTTGTTCCTACAGCTCCTTTTAAAGTCCCAGGTGCTGTAATGTATTATTGAAATGATGTAGCTGCTATGCTGGGTGTGCTGTGGGGGTACTCAGACTATCTATGTAGAGAGAGAGATTGTGAGCACACACACAAACTACTGGGGTACCGATAGGTAGATATATTTTAGACTAATATAGTGGTGTTTGAAATTCTCAAAGCCTTCCTCTGATATGTGCTAGTCTTTCAACTCACAATACACCATTGTGGATGTCATGGCACTCTGAACATTGATACAGACATAGCCTGTTTACATATGGCCTAGTGATATAGTGTGGTGCTTGCATTCACCTCTAGCACATTAGTATGCACTGATTCTTACATACATTTTGTATTCCCGCTCATGGAAGTTGATTGCTGTGTGTTTTCAATGGTTGCACATTGTTCAGTGTTGATTTCTCTGAAAAATGAACCCCTATTTTTGGCTAGAAGTCATCAAATCCTTAGAAAATCCAAAGACTTGATCTTGTAACTGGTCAATACACTCTAGCTGTATGTTTCATTGATGTAAGGACAGTTCCCATGGATACTACCACCCCCTGTAGACTAGGTAGAGACCTAACAGATAAAATGCATTAGGTGAGACAGAACAAGATGCTTCTCTTTAAAAAAGATGAAATTTAAGTTATTCAAAATAATTTTCAAGATACTTCTCTGCTAAACTAGAATCGTGAGCCATGAGTTTGCCTTTTAGTTCAGCTTGTTGACAGCTTGTTGACAAGGATACACTAGGACAGCTGAAAACACTTCTCTAATCTCTCTCTCTCTGCTTTAGGTCTGACAAGTTTCCCATTGCTACCAAGAGGATCAAGAACATCATTGCTACGTGGTCTCTATGTGAACCACAAGTTCCTGTTTACTCTTCTCCTCCCTCTCAAGATAGGCCTCCAGAGTGGAGCCATAAAACACGACGAGTTCCAGATGTTCATCAAGGGAGGGGCGGCCCTCGACCTGAAGGCCTGTCCTCCCAAGCCAGCCAAATGGATCACAGACATGATATGGTTGAATCTGGTGGAGCTGAGCAAACTACCTCAATTCTCACAAATACTAGACCAGGTATGAGATCATAACACACAAAATGAAATGACTTTTATTTCTCCAAAGTATCAGAATAATTTGTGCTGAAATTAGTTGCCTAGAATTAAAAAAACCCTACAACAAAGATCATCGTATAATCACAAAGTTTTTATTTGTATTACTACTGTACATTGCATTAGGTGTCTAGAAATGACCGTGGTTGGAAGCAATGGTTTGACAAGGAGGCGCCAGAGGAGGCCCAGATCCCTGATGGCTACCACATCTCCCTGGACTCCTTCAGGAAGCTGCTCCTCATCCGATGCTGGTGTCCAGACAGGACTCTGGCCCAGGCCAGGAAGTACATCAGTGAGAGCATGGGAGAGAGGTATGCCGAGGGCGTCATATTGGACCTGGAGGGGATGTGGGAGGAGTCAGACCCCCGTACCCCTCTCATCTGCTTCCTGTCGATGGGGTCAGACCCTACTAATAACATCGAGGCACTGGCCAAGAAACTGAAGCTGGAGTGTCGAGCCATTTCCATGGGCCAAGGTCAGGAGGTCCACGCCAGGAGACTGCTGCAGCAGAGCATGAGCACCGTGAGTCATGAGGGGCATAGCACAATCACACACACACACACACACACACACACACACACACACACA
>CAXIPT010000002.1:20987109-21020426 GCA_964030475.1 Tethya wilhelma | reverse complement strand
CTAGATAACACAACCAGTGAGCACTCCATGGCTGGAGTTCTCTTTAGCACTAGAATGCATGTGTTCAGCGACATTAATCCCTAATGGTCATCAAATTCAAATGTATAGCCAGCTATGCAGTACAATGTCATGCTAACAGTGGTTGTGTGAACACACACTGCAACCAGTGGAGGGACTGTGCTGGTTAGCTAGATAATGTAACCAGTACACTCAGTGGCTCGAGTTCTCTTTTGCACTTGCATGCACATGTTCAATGACATCAATCTGTAGTGGTCATCAAATTCAAATATATAACGGGAACAAGCTAGCACCACTTGTATCATGCTCTAATTGGCTGCTACTTCCACAATTTTTGGTCCTGCACTATTACATGTCTCGCACTTAGGCACTCGGCAATTTAGGCCCATTTCATCATGAGTTAAAATGATAATTATGCTTTGTGACAGAAATATTTGTGGAAATTAGTGTATAATGGTAACTTTTACTTTCCCTAATAGAGGTGCTTCGTACGACCAAGGAGACAGCTCTTGAAGTGAATGAGAAGCTGAACGTGGCTGCAGAGACAGAACTCAAGATCAACACAGCCAGGGAGGAGTACAGGCCAGTGGCCGCCAGGGGCTCCATCCTCTACTTCCTAATCGTGGAGATGTCCATGGTGAACGTCATGTACCAGACCTCACTCAAGCAGTTCCTGGGCATCTTTGACCTCTCCATGGACAGGTCAGTCAATGTACCTCGCACTAGCACTAGTACTGTTGTTGTGTGTGCATTAACTAAAGCAGGTGGAGTTTGCAAACAACTTGTCTTTAGTTCTCTAAGTGACTTTGGTGTTGTTGATTATAATACATAGCTACTGCATTCCAAATTTCATGAAGAAAACATTTTCTAAGCAGCCCTCCTTGATTGCCTTGTCAGTGTGTGTACCATTAGGGTATATGTAGCTTGCCTAAGAACAATGGGTTGCTCCCTCCACTGGTTGCAGTGTGTGTTCACCTTACATATATTTTTATATTCCCACTTATGGAAGTTGATTGCTGTATATTTATAATGCCTGCACATTGTTCAGGGTTGATTGCTATAGCACTAATAGTTTACAAGGTTCTGGGTTTGCTGTGGGGGGTACTCTGTCCATCTATAGAGAGAGAGAGATAGAAGTGAGCACACAAATTTCTGCATTTAGTTTTTGTCAGCTCCTGCCTTGTCTGTGTATGGCATGGCTAGAAGGCAGCTAGCCTACATCTCTGTTTAATTGTGTCCAGTCCATGTGAAACATAATTGTACACTAATTGTTTGAATAGGAGGTTGTGCTTGTTTCATTTCTTTTAAGGTCCCAGGTGCTGTAATGTATTATTGAAATGATGTAGCTGCTATGCTGGGTGTGCTGTGGGGAGTACGTAGCCCATCTAGAGAGAGAGAGATGTGAGCACACACAAATTTCTGCATTTAATTTTGTCTGCTCCTATTTTTGTTACCAGCTGAGGTGACCTTTTGTTGCATTTATAAATGCCTAATACTTGTGCTGCTTGTGTGTCCATGTGGCCTTCCTTGTCTGTGTATAGCACAACTAGAAGGCAGCCTACACCTCTGTTTGGTTGTCCACCATGATGAAATGCATTTCTGTTGGATGCAATGATGAGTATAGCCACAGAGTGCACACACACACACACACACACACACACACACACACACACTAAGAAAGCAATTGCCAAGTCTCCAGCTGTATGTAGCTAGGGAAACTAGCCTGTATTCTGTATAGTTCATTTTGATGTGTGTACCAAAGTTGACGATAGAGAACATTGGAATATTGTTTAGCATTGTTAAATAGTTTTTTTTTTGTGAAGTTCGCTTGTTTTTTAGTCCCGGTATCAACCAGTCCTTAGATACGTCCCAAGGTGGTGTATATAGTCACACACAAACCAATTGATAGCTAGCTAGCTATCTCTTTCTTAGGGCCAACTAATCGAGTGATAAATTTCTCAAACCTTCCTCTGATATGAACTGGTCTTTTCGTATCTCTGTCAAAGAAGATATGATTGTGAGAAATTCTGCCATTAGAGAAAATCATTTAAAAGCTGTGACCTTCTAGAAGCATCTGTGTGCAATGAGAAGCCCCTCCTGTTTACATAAGACAATAATTATTGATTGCTCCATCCTGTTTGTCTGAGTGGTCTAGTGCTTGTGTTCACTGTACATGCGCAGGTTCCTTACATACAATTTTATATATCACCTGTAGAAACTAATGATAGACCACTCATACTGGTTGCACGTTATTCATCATTGTTTTCTCTGAGAAATACTCTCCTTTTTTCATCGATAATAATCGAATTTTCCTTCATATGATTCAATATAATATTATAGCTACTGTTTCTCTGTTGTTGGGGAAGCTAAAGGTTGTTCCTACAGCTCCTTTTATAGACCCAGGTGCTGTAATGTATTATTGAAGTGATGTAGCTGCTATGCTGGGTGTGCTGTGGGGGGTACTCAGCCTATCTATGTAGAGAGAGATTGTGAGCACACACACAAACTACTATATAGGTACCGATAGGTAGATCTATTTTAGACCAATATAGTGGTGTTTGAAATTCTCAAAGCCTTCCTCTGATGTGTGCTAGTCTTTCAACTCACAATACACCATTGTGGATGTCATGGCACTCTGAACATTGATACAGACATAGCCTGTTTACATATGGCCTAGTGATATAGTGTGGTGCTTGCATTCACCTCTAGCACATTAGTATGCACTGATTCTTACATACATTTTTGTATTCCCGCTCATGGAAGTTGATTGCTGTGTGTTTTCAATGGTTGCACATTGTTCAGTGTTGATTTCTCTGAAAAATTAACCTGTATTTTTGGCTAGAAGTCATCAAATCCTTAGAAAATCCAAAGACTTGATCTTGTAACTGGTCATTTCACTCTAGCTGTGTGTTTCATTGATGTAAGGACAGTTCCCATGGATACTACCACCCCCTGTGGACTAGGTAGAGACCTAGCAGTTAAAATGCATTAGGTGAGACAGAACAAGATGCTTCTCTTTAAAAAAGATGAAATTTAAGTTATTCAAAATAATTTTCAAGATACTTCTCTGCTATACTAGAATTGTGAGCCATGAGTTTGCCTTTTAGTTCAGCTTGTTGACAGCTTGTTGCAAGGATACACTAGGACAGCTGAAAACACTTCTCTAATCTCTCTGTCTCTGCTTTAGGTCTGACAAGTCTCCCATTGCTACCAAGAGGATCAAGAACATCATTGCTACGTGGTCTCTATGAGAACCACAAGTTCCTGTTTACTCTTCTCCTCCCTCTCAAGATAGGCCTGCAGAGTGGAGCCATAAAACACGACGAATTCCAGATGTTCATCAAGGGAGGGGCGGCCCTCGACCTGAAGGCCTGTCCTCCCAAGCCAGCCAAATGGATCACGGACATGATATGGTTGAATCTGGTGGAGCTAAGCAAACTACCTCAGTTCTCACAAATACTGGACCAGGTATGAGATCATAACACACAAAATGATATTGACTTTATTTCTCCAAAGTATCAGAATAATTTGTGCTGAAATTAGTTGCCTAGAATTAAAAAAACCCTACAACAAAGATCATCGTATAATCACAAAGTTTTTATCTGTATTACTACTGTACATTGCACTAGGTGTCTAGAAATGACCGTGGTTGGAAGCAGTGGTTTGACAAGGAGCCGCCAGAGGAGGCCCAGATCCCTGATGGCTACCACATCTCCCTGGACTCCTTCAGGAAGCTGCTCCTCATCCGATGCTGGTGTCCGGACAGGACTCTGTCCTAGGCCAGGAAGTACATCAGTGAGAGCATGGGAGAGAGATATGCCGAGGGCGTCATATTGGACCTGGAGGGGACGTGGGAGGAGTCAGACCCCCGTACCCCTCTCATCTGCTTCCTGTCAATGGGGTCAGACCCTACTAATAACATCGAGGCACTTGCCAAGAAACTGAAGCTGGAGTGTCGAGCCATTTCCATTGGCCAAGGTCAGGAGGCCCACGCCAGGAGACTGCTGCAGCAGAGCATGAGCACCACACACACTCACACACACACACACACACACACACACACACACACACACACATAAAAGACCCATCTACAGTTATCACACGTGATTTGTGATGAAAATAATTTTAAATTGATCTTTACTCCACCATTGTTTCTCTCCCTGTCTCTCCTGTGTGTCTTCACAGGGAGGCTGGGTGCTCCTCCAGAAATGCCATCTTGGTCTGGAGTTCATGGATGAGCTGTTGGACACTATCATTGAGACTGAGAGCATGAACGACAGCAGCAGGATCTGGATCACCACTGAGGTCCACCCCTAGTTCCCCATATCACTGCTGCAGGTTAGTCACTACTGTAGCGAGCTAAGAATTAATCTTCCTTTATATTGATCGTGGCTTTTCACATTATTTTTTTAGTATTTTTTTTTATTATCCTGCTTGTTTCTGTTCGTGTATTTATCTATGGTTTTGCTGCTACACTCAATTTCAAAATTGTCAAAAAATCTTTGACCATTTCATTAATAATTTGCTATAGGATATCAGTGCTGTATTTTTGCTGCAACACTCAATTACAAAATAGTCCAAATTAATAAACTTTGACCATTTTCTTTTCATTAATTCTCTGATATTGACGCTGCTCTTTATATGTTTCTCTAGACGAGTATAAAGTTCACTAACGAGCGGTTACGAGCCCCCTCAGGGTGTGAAGGCGGGCCTCAAGAGGACCTATGCTGGCATCTCTCAGGAGCAGTTGGACTACACCAACCTGAGCCAGTGGAGGCCAATGCTGTATGCCGTGGCCTTCCTGCACACCACAGTCCAAGAGAGGAGGAAGTTTGGCCCTCTGGGATGGAACATACCCTATGAGTTCAACCAGGCCGACTTCACCGCTAGTGTCCAGTTTGTGCAGAACCACCTGGATGATATGGACCCCAAGAAGGTGAGCTTTGGTGGGAATTTTCATTTTCCTACCATTCCTTCATAAGTGACTAGCACTTGCAGTCTCTGCCTGTGATATCAATAGCACCAGTGTATTATTGTCCTGGTGGGTGGGTGTCATAATAATATTATTATTCACATACATAATTATCTGCTCCAGGGAGTGTGTTGGAACACTGTGAGGTACATGCTGGGTGAGGTCCAATATGGAGGCAGGGTCACTGATGACTATGACAAGAGGCTCCTCAACACATTCGCCAAGGTCAGGTCATAGGCAACTGCAACGAACATGCATGCCTTGCTTTTTGCAGTTTCTCTTACTCTAGACAAAAGTTTTTGCTATTTGATTGTATGCTTGCTATAGTTCTACACAGACAATGCTCCATTTTCATCTCTCTTTCTGTTTCTAGGTGTGGTTTGGTGACCACATGTTCCTGGAGAGCTTTGCCTTCTACAAGGGTTACAGCATTCCTCAGTGCAAGGGCATTGATCAGTTCAGAGAGAAGGTGAAACTTGTAACATTTCATAGCTTCCCACTCTCAACCTTTGCAAGAAAAGTTGCACTCTAGTTTATGAATAGCATGGGTGAACCAACAATGCTGCCATCTTTTAAACCATTTGCACAATGTCAGTACACCATAATAATTATTGTCACTGCCTACTAGCACTCTATATTCTCTGTTTGTTCTTAATATCACTATATACTATATTGAGTCATCATAGTGTGCCTACCTAATGCTGGCTATCTCCTCTCTCTCTCTCTCTCTCTCTCTCTCCAGCTACCAGTCCAACATGGCCAAAGAGGTCCTGGACACCATCATGAACATCCAGCCCAAGGACTCCAGTGGAGGCATGGGAGAGACCAGAGAGAGCATGGTTTACCGCATCTCCAATGACATGTTGGAGAAACTACCACCAGACTATATTCCACATGAGGTGAGCACACACACACACACACACACACACACACACACACACACTTGAAAGAGTTAATACTTTTGGCAATAGTGTAAGTTTAATGCTGAGCATTATTTGGGAAGGCCTAGCTATTCTTTTCCTTTTTTCCTTTTTTTTCATTTCAAACACTCAACTTTGTTTCTCTTCTCAAAGGTGAAAGCTCGTCTCCAGAAGCTGGGTGCCCTCTCCTCCACGAACATCTTCCTGCGTCAGGAGATCGACCAGATGCAGAGGGTGATCAGCCTCGTGAGGCACACACTGCAGGACCTCAAGCTGGCCATCGATGGGACCATCATCATGAGTGAGGTGAGAGGTGTGGCTTCAATGAATGCCAATATGAATATTATTGAATTGTTCACAGAATCTCCGTGATGCTCTGGACTCAATGTACGATGCTAAAGTGCCCGAGATATGGAGAAAGGTGTGTGCACATTTTCAGTGTCTAGCTGTAATGTAGCCATTTCTAAACTATATTGTATAGCAGGAAAGTTTGGCAGGGTTTTAACTTTCACAGTTATGCAGATCACAATCTATCCGCAAAAGTTTTTATCTATGAAATTCTCTGTAACGTACATACTGTATGGGCATAGCACAACTCATCCACAAAAGTTAAAAAACACTGAAAATGTTTGACAAGAGACACCTACAAAAGTTATACACTGCAAAACTTTCCAGTTGCAACATTTTTATTTGCTATAATAATTATTGTGTGTCTCCAGGTGTCCTGGGGCCCCTCCTGAGGGTGTCTACAAACATGGCCTCTTCCTGGACGGAGCAGGATGGGACTGCAGGGGGTGCAAGCTCACCGAACCCCCGGCCAAGGTCCTCTTCACCCCCCTGCCAGTGATCCACCTCTAGCTGTACATGTGTCCGGTGTACAAGAAGCCTCGTCGCACTGACCTCATGTACATCACTGCTGTGAGTTTGAGGACACCCACTTCCCCCACTCATGCCGCCAACCCTGACTACTGGATACTGAGGGGCGTGGCACTGCTCTGTGAACTAACCATAAAAGATAGTTTTAATCCCTCTCCTAGACTGTTGTAGTATAGAACAAAAAATTAATGTATACATAATTCCCCCAGCAACTGTGGTAACATGTGTATCTCCAGGTTGCAAGAAACCCATCTTTATTGTATTAACAGTTCTATGAGACTGAAGACAATTAATTTTATCCTCCTCATGTACATATATTATTGGGCAATAAATCTCTTCTCTTCTTTCAATAATTATTTTACAGTCCATATCTCAAATTGCATGCATAATGGCTGTTACATAATGTGACCCACGTACTTCACACTCCCTTCAATTCCTCTTATTTGCATGCAACTATGAGTATGAAGACATGCTGCCAGTTGAATCACATGAGTTAGTCAATATTAATTTATACCCTAAGAATCTTCAGTCTTATAATTGCTTTCTCCTTGTGTCATTGACTCAATGATGGCTTGGCTTCACCTCTGGCTCTTAATCTCAAATGGTGTGTGCAAGTTAAGTCTGTGAACAAAGGAAGTGTAAGATTGAGAGTCCATACCTTAGAACGGACAAGAAATTGCTCCTACAATACAAGTGTGTGCATGTAGTGTGAGATATTTAAACACTGTACATAATGCCAACTGTGACAAAACTTACCTTACAGGCTGGACATAAATTGGCTTCTGCAACTCAAGTGTATGCATATTTGTACAGCCATATTTAATCAACAATGATAGCTAAGTCATTTGCAATCCTTACCTAACTGAACAGATCTTCCACATGATGACCTCCAAGCCCTAACCAACTCAGAAATCAATGTGTGCATGTTGTTGAGTGTTTAAACCAGATTAGTGTGTGACAACTTTAAATTCTTACCTTAGCCAGGATGAACTGAATACAAGAGACTTGTTAACTCTACAGTATGTGTGTGTGTTGTAGAGAGAGCATTTAATAAGTTATGATGTCATTGACTATCAGCAATCCTTCCCTTTATGACATGTGCAGTTGCACAAGATGACCTCCAGAGGTTCAGGCACATGTCGTAGCAAACATAATGTGGAGAGAATAGAAAAGAATGATAGCTGTGTGCAATTGAGAGATCTTATAATAAAATTATTACCTTAGGAGATGCAGACACACAAGATGACCTCCGTAACTCAATGGCAGTGTGTGCAAGTTGTACAGTATTGAATTTAAACAGGATAGTTGTGAGCAACTTTAAAAGTTCTTACCATGCATTGGGACAAACTGCAAGATGACATTAACTGACTGTGTGTGTGTTGTAGAGAGAGCATTTAATAAGTTATGTCATTGACTCATTAACAATCCTTCCCTATTAATGACATGTGCAGTAGCACGAGATGACCTCCAGAGGTTCAGGCACATGTTGTAGCAAACATAATGTGGAGAGAATTAAAAAGAATGATAGCTGTATGCAATTGAGAGATCTTATAATAAAATTAATGCAGACAGACAAGATTACCTCCACAACTCAATGGCAGTGTGTGTAAGTTGTACAGTAGTCAAACAAGATAGTCATGAGCAACTTAAAAAGTTCTTACCTTGTATTGGGACCAACTGCAAGATGACTTGTTAACTTGACTGTATGTGTAGAGAGAGCATTTAATAAGGAGTCATGATGTCATTGAATCATTACTTCCCTTTTAATGACATGTGCAGTTGCACAAGATGACCTCATGAGGTTCCATAACTCAATGGCAGTGTGTGCAAGTTGTACATTATTGAATTACAGGATAGTCATGAGCAACTTTAAAAGTTCTTACCATGTATTGGGTGGCCCCGGTCAAACTGCAAGATGACTTGTTAACTTGACAGCATGTGTGTATGTTGTAGAATAAGAATAAGTCATGATGTCATTGAATCATTACTTCCCTTTTAATGACGTGCAGTTACACAAGATGACCTCCAGAGGTTCAGGCACATGTTGTAGCAAACATAATGTGGACAGAATGAACAAAAATGATAGCTGTGTGCAATTGAGAGATCTATATATATTACCTTAGGAGATGCAGAGACCTCCATAACTCAATGACGGTGTGTGCAAGTTGTAGAGTATTGAATTTAAACAGGATAGTTGTGAGCAACTTTAAAAGTTCTTACCTTGCATTGAGACAAACTGCAAGAAGACATGTCTACTTGCTAGTATGTGTGTATGTTGTAGAGAGAGCATTTAATAAGAATGAGTCATCATGATGTCATTGACTTCCCTTTTAATGACATGTGCAGTTGCACCAGATGACCTCTAGCCTGAGGTTCAGGCACATGTACACATGTAGTAGTAAACATAATGAAGAGAAAGAACAAAAAATGACAGCTGCGAGCAATCAAGAGATCTATAATATTATATTACCTTAGGACATGCAGATATACAAGATGACCTCTACAACTCAATGGGAGTGTGTGCAAGTTGTACAGTATTATTATACAAGATAGCAAGTTTGATTCTTACTTTATAAGGAGAGACAGACATACTGTCAAGATGACTCAATCTCCAGTTTCCAGGGAATCTCCTAGGTCAACTCATGAGTTGTGAGCATGGGGTGGGAGGGGCCAAGTGTCAATATTACTGGGGTCAAAACGAAATAACAAAACTTACCAGTGAGTCTCCTGCTTTGACTAATTTGCTTGATTTGCTGCCAGCAAAATCAATACATGGCAAAATGAAACGCGAACTTGAACTTACAAAGAGAACATATGACTTGGGTTCAAATCCATTCGATGTTAGACTGGTCTTATAATTAGCTAGTAGACTGTTTCAGTTGGCTTGGTAACCAGCTTTGAAGGAAAATAAATGGCAAAATGAAACACACGACAAACTTACAGCTAAAGAAGTGAATTCACATCCATTTCAAGACAAAGATAGTCTTCAACAGCTTCAGTTGGCTTGGTACCTGGCTAGGAACGAAAAATACATGGTAAAATGAAACACACAATAAACTTACAGCTAGAGAAGTGAGTTCAAGTCCATTTTAAGACAAAGATAGTCTTCAACTCCTTCAGTTAGCTTGGTAGCTAGCTTGGAAGGAAAAATACATGGCAAAATGAAACACACAAGAAACTCACAGCTAGAGAATTGAGTTCACATCCATTTCAAGACAAAGATAGTTTTCAACTGCTTCAGTTGGCTTGGAACCTGGCTTGGAAAGAAAAATACATGGCAAAATGAAACACACGATAAACTTACAGCTAGAGAAGTGAGTTCAAGTCCATTTCAAGACAAGGATAGTCTTCAACTGCTTCAGTTGGCTTGGTAGCTGGCTTGGAAGGAAAAATACATGGCAAAATGAAACACACGAAACACTTACAGCTAGAGAATTGAGTTCACATCCATTTCAAGACAAAGATAGTCTTCCACTGCTTCAGTTGGCTTGGTAGCTGGCTTGGATGGAAAATACATGGCAAATTAAATAACTTACAAAGTGCCACAGGTCAATTCAGTTTTATTTTCTATTTGAGTTAAATTGACTGAGTTTAGTTTCTTATGTAGGGAGAATATCTTAACACCACAACTGGTGACATATACTCACTCAATCTACCTATATAAGAGACAAAGCAGTGGCAAAATGAACAGAGAAACTTATAACACAGATCTCGAAACTTAGACAGCTGCCATTCAGTTCCATTCCAAGACAAATTAAGATGTTGAACCTATATAAACCTGCAATGCACAAGATAGACCTTGTATTATTACAGGATGTTAACTTTACTGCTCTCTCTCTCTCTCTCTCACACACACACACACAAATCATGCCCAGTGCCATTAGGCTAAGAGGGAGTGTGTGCATCAACTAGAACAAACTTCTTGTAAGTAGAGAGTCTTCGATCCTTCAAACTAAGACATCACAAGCTATAGGGAGAGAGAGAAAAGAGGAGTAAATACATGTATCACATAATAATATTATAGACATTCATACAAGATAGACATGTGTTCCAAGGGGGCACACCTTGAAAGGGGACCGGTATAAACAATGTGGGGACCGGTTAGTTGGTGCATTGTGTTCCAAGGGGGTACACCTTGGGGGGAGAGTGGTGGTTGAAATGTTTTCCAAGGGGGCACACCTTGAAAGGGGACCGGTATAAACAATGTGGGGACCGGTTTGTAAGTGCATTGTGTTCCAAGGAGGCACACCTTGGGGGGAGACAAATTATGTGTTGATTGGTGCATCATACATACGTACAGTGAATTGGCATACAATATTATTGTTGTACACGCATACAATTATAAATTGGTGCGTCATACAAAGATACATACACACGGTGACTTGACATATCTAATTCAGATGCAAACAATTGTCTTTTGGCATTGGAATACCAAGTAGTATAGATTCCAGACACTGGTTGAAACAAAATCATAGCTACAGTTTGGGAGACCAAAGGTCTCAGACCAGGTAGTAACTATAGAATTGGCTTCAGACACAGCTCCGTTTACGTCACTTCAGCTCTTATACCTGACTACTAGCATTTTCGCCCGGCATTGGGAGCTATGCGAAGCTAGTTAGTATACTAGTGAAGACAATAGTCGACTTCCTAATCAGATCACACACACACATACATACATACACATACATACATACATACATACATACATACATACACAAACACACACAGACAGAGAGAACACATACACCTACATTGAATCAAGGGCTTCAGGATTACTGCAGGCATTGGAAGTAGAGAAGCTAGTTGTGAACTAGTCACAGTCCAGACACTGGTCAGAGACGCAGCTCTGTTTACATTCACTTCTCTGCTCCCAATGCCTGCAGTAACCCTGCAGCCCTTGATTCAATGTAAGTGTATGTGTTCTTTNTGTGTGTGTGTGTGGTTAGAGAGAGGGAGCATGTCACTAAATCATAAAATAGACTTACCTATTGCTAAGTAGATTATTATAATAGGCTCCTGTATCTGTCTTGCTTTAGCACTGATCTTGGCTGGTTTTGATGCAAACTGGGGGCTAGTGACAAACTAGCTGTATAAGTAGTGCCTCCACAGCCTTCACCAGAGGCTTGGTGGTCTTTGAGCAGGCACGATGATTTTCCTCACTCATGCAGATCACCAGCCAACACCTGGAAGATTACAACATCACATAATTAGTTACATGACACTGGCAACATCATATGATTGGTCACATGACACAGGCAACATCACTGACCTTGATATTAATTTTTTTGATGAGATCGGCTGTGCTGTTGGCTACCTGCTTGGCTGATTGAATAGGGCTGCTCGTCTTGCTATTGGCCAGCTTGCAAGCATTGCAGAGGACACTGGTGTGTTTGGCTATCACTGTAGCAGCAGCTAGCACCAGAGAGAGAGAGAGAGAGAGAGAGAGAGAGAGAGAGAGAGAGAGAGAGAGAGATGAAACAGTGGCCATGATAGAGGAGGGTGTTTTGCTTGTTGAGCAGTAGAGAGGATGTACTCCTGTGTCTGGGTGTTCTTAGTCCCAGCAGCCACACCCCTCACAGCATGAGTTATGCAGCACAGCAAGAGCATTGCCAGTGTTCCTAGCAGCAATCCCAGTGTAGTTCTCATTGCCTGCAGTACAGCACAAGGACACAATGTGTCATGTGGCAACCAGTGGTGTCAGTGAGAGGGGAGGGGGCTGTACCTTGGTAGGCAGCATTGAGCAGCTGGGCTATGGAGGAGCCAACGGTCTTTGAGGTAGCTCCCAGCTCCAGAGCACAGCTCTGGACAGTCTCTCCCAGGAGAGGCAGTAGCTGGTTATTGGCAGCCTCCTTCTTGGCATCAGCTAGCTCCTTGGAGAGGACCCTCACTCTATCAATAGTACTGTCACAATTCAGCGCCTGGAGGGAGGGAGGGAGGAATTTAGACTCATTTCTCTATCACGCTGTCACACAATCACACAGTCACACTCTCTCACTCTCACACAGTCACATTGACGCATGTCAAATGTTGAACGTTAAAAAATCTTAATGCGCAAAAAAATTAGCTTTGCAGCAAAAATATTCACCAAATTACCGAACATAACCTGGTTAGAGTGAGAGAGAGAGAGAGAGAGAGAGAGAGAGAGAGTAAGAAAGAGAGAGAGTGCTGGCATGGTAGTATCAACCAAAACATACAATTCTTCACAGGTTACAGACAACAAGCAAATTGCTGGAGGCAGCTTTCAGCTCAGCCAATCCTGAAGCAGTGAGCACTGCTGCCTTACCAGCCACAATCATTTTCCCAGCAGGGGGGATCATGGCCTGGGAGGCATTGATGAGGCTAGACCAGAGAGGAGATCTTCTGGCCTGGCAGTGGTGCAGCATGCATCACAGCAACCTCCACAGGCCTACATTAGACACAACACATCACCATTATATGCATGCTACTCAAATCTATTCGTTTTATTAAATTTTGAAGAAACAAGTGTACACTGATTGTTTATACTACCTTGGCTCATCCAGCAACAAGGGGGTCTGAGGAAATGCTACTTGTTCTTTGCCAAGTGGAGACACAATTCCTCCCATTGCTCTTGGTGTGAACTTCTTGACGGCCTTCTTCTTGAGAGCATAAGAGGCAGCAGCATCGATCGGTCACAGCACTAGAGGGAGGGAGTGGGTACTTCTAAGAACGACCATTACACCCAGTCTGTACAAAATCCATCCATGCATATGTGTTTTGTGCAGAATTATTACCATAATATTATAGTCAGTAAATTTGGGAAGCTTAAAATTTGGTGAAGTTGCATTTTAGTGTGATCGGTGATTTGATTCTGCACACTACATTGCACATGCATACATATAAACTGCCTATTTTTAATTTTGCAATTTTCAGAATAATTTGCCAATTCCCCAAATTTAATTCTCACCAAATTTACCCGCAATATGGTACAAATTATACCAAAAAAATTAGAGCTAAAAAATCAAAAAAACCTTCACGATGAGAGGGGTAACCTACCATGATAGTGTAAGGCCAAGAGAAGGCCTCTCTGTCTAAGGATCCGTCATTGTAATGGCACCAGATGTCTCTCCGATGACAAAGCTGCCAGTGGAAGCATTCTCTGGGAGAGTGTTGTTGATTGCAATGGAGTATATAGAAGAGCTGTCCATTCTCATCGCTGTCGGCATCCATACTGAGTGACAAGGGAGCCAGCTGGGAGGTCCTCACTGATGGAGCTGTTGTAGAGGGTGCTGGCAAAGGTCGGGACCACGTCATTCTTGTCCCATAACAGTGACATAATAATGATGTAAGAGAATTAGAGTGAGATTTCCCTGTGATTATTACCAGGATATCAATGGTGACTTCCACAGTGGCAGTATTAGGGCTGACTCCACAGAGACGTTGAGAACACACTGCTGCACTTGTTCGTAGTCCAAATGGACGGTCAAGTTGCGACTGATAATTCCACTATTATCACCTGCACACACATGCCATAAATTATATATTCCATTCTATGCACACACACACACACACACACGCACAGAAAATATGCAATAGATAGGGAAATTTTCGCTCCCTATAAATATTCAATAATATTATTTTCACCACTTTAACCAATTCAGTAAAGATCGTCATACGTTTTAACTTTTCAAACATTTAATTTTCACCACTCACATGTATGGCAAAAATCTTTAATGGCAAAATTTTGCAATCTATGGTAGCCACAATATGTGTATATGTGTGCTTCAAATGGAACAGAACTCACTGATGACGAAGGCATGGGGGACATTAGTGCTGAGGATGCTGTATGTGATCACCATGTTCTCAAAGACATAGCTGCTTCTATCAAACACTGGAGTGTGGTCCAACACTGCAGGCAAGAACATAATACATTGTCATTTAATTTACAAGTGGTAGTTCTTGTAATCCTGAAATTGAATTTGTTTTTTAAAAAAGGTGCAATTTAAGGAACTTACCCGTGATTGTGAGAGGTACTGAGACTTGTCTTCTCTTGGCAATAGTAGCATTCAAGATCAGATGCCATGACAACCAGGTCAAAGGGCGTGGTCTGCTCCTCTCTGTCCAACAATCGCCACGTTTTTATTTCACCACTTGTCGAGTTGATCTCAAAACTGAAAGAGAAAGTTCAAAGTTCAACACAACAAGATACCTAGTAAGCGAATTGAGATATTATTATTATTGTGTGGCTAGTAAATATTGCTATACCTGTATGAAGTGTTGTCAAAGACTGGTGAGTTATCAGACATCATTGACCTGGATGTAGACATTGATGAGGTCCGTGTTGGCGGAGTCATTCACCAATATTACCAGTAGATAGGCCTGGCGACTATTGCTGGAGAGATCAAAGTCCAACGAAACCACAGTCTGAAGTTCATTCCTAAATGTCCACCATCGTCATGTTCACATCAAACTGTGGGGGGGTTGTCGTTAAGATTTTCCACACCGACAGTCAGTGTGGCTGCCCACAGTGCTGTGGGAGATGGAGAACAGGGCACTGGGATCGCTGAAGCTGTACTCCACCTCACAAAATGTGCCGATGTCAGCATCTATTGCCATCACCTGAACAAATCATGATAAAGATAAATAAAAATTAATTGCTATAGACAATTGTAGCACTCGTACCAATGTGATGAAAGCTGGCGGTTCAACATTCCCAGCAAAGTAGCTGGCGTTGAGAAATATTGGGCTGTTGTCATTGACATTAACAGTGACAGTAGTGGAGCCATTCATTGGTCCTTCGGCAATCGTCTCCATGGCAACCACCTGGAGAAGGAAAGGATGACATCAGGATTTTACCCGTTGCCTAGCAACAGACTCACTCTGAAGTTAAAGATTGTCTCAGTTTCAAAATCCACCTCTCGTGTGAGGACAACATGACCTTCTCCCGATAGGACATTGTGACAAACAGCAAATGGGAGGGGCTCCGAGGAATTACCCACATTCTCCAGGGTGAACTCAAACTCAAAGTGAATACCCTTCCAATATAATGACATCACAATGACATCATTACAATTTGCATGGTCTAACTTACAAAGTCCCTAGTATCCATTACTATCACCGTGGTAACGGTAGTGCCGACATCATCATTTTCAGACACACTAGCTGCATAGCTTTAGAAGGACTCCAGGAAGAAAGGGGCGTGGTCATTGATATCTAAGCTCCTAGTCATGCGCATGCGCACAACAATTCAAAGTTGGAAAAAAATTCGTGACCACATGCCGAGAAAAAGAAAGTTGCTGGCGGTTCTCCTGAAGTCCAGGCTCCTACACCAGCTAGTAGGTTCTTCGCTATCTACTGCTGACTTGAGCTGGCTCTGTGGTAAGTGTTGGAGCTACATGCCGTGCCGAATTTGGCCCATCTGTTTTCGGCCCTCAGTGTCCAAAATTTCTCTCTCTCCTTATCTGTTGTTGTTTCTCTACACAGGTACCGCTAGAGAGACGGGTAGCTGTGACAGCTTCTTTCTCAAATGGCATGTACAACTTACAAGTGGCCCTTGGTAGGTTCACTCAGTGAAAATTTTTTTTACAGTCTGCAAATTTTATCTCCTGTTGTTTCTCTCTACTCAGGTACAGCCTGGCAGAAAGCTAGATCCACCAATTCTAATCACAAGCTTCATATGATATTACTTTGGTAAGTTTATATATAAATATTAATAACTTATTTTCTCTCCATCTATGTACACATTAGCTAATATAATTAGTGGTTGTATTGTGAATGGGTTGGGGCGTGGTTAAAAAAGGATGGTCATAGCTCATTGAGTTGTGAAGATATGGCCAAAAAGGATATTATGGTTGGTGTGCTTAGAATGGAAATTGCTTAATAACTTCACCCACCCATGAGCTATGATGATCCTACCTGGCTAACATTAAGGTCGTACTTCTATCAACCTGTGGACAAAATTTAGTTGCCATAGCAACTGATTTTACGCACAAATAAATTATTCATGAGCTATTACGTGTTCACTAATTAAAGGTCACATGATTGAAATGAAGGTGTCTCCATGGCAACCATGGCTAGTGTGATTATAGTCAGTCATATGTTCTAAGCTTCTGTAATGATCAGCTGATGTATTAGACATGTTAAGTACTTGTTTTTCATTGGTCAGGTGACTACAACTAGTGATCCTTTGTTTTTATTTTCTGTCACTAACAGGTCAGGTTTGGAGAGATTGAAAGACAGCTGATCTTTGAGCAACAAGTCAAGATCAGGAGGAGATTTTACACCTTGATTCAATGTAAGAGTACGTGTTCTGTGTGTTCATTTGTTCTTTCAACCATTCTTCAAGGTGTACCCCCTTGGAACACAACTTGATGTACCAGCTGGTCCCCAAATTTTTATACCAGTTCCTTTTTGCCCACATTGGAACACACAATGCACAGAACTATGCACCATATTGTATGCATGCTGCATGAATCTTTATTGCATGTATGATGCACTAGAATGTAGTTGCATGCTTTTCACTCTATGTATGACGCACCAATATAATAATTGTATGCATGTAAAAAAAGAGAAAAAAAAAGAAAAAAAGAAACTAGTACTCCCTCCAAGGTGTACCCCCTTGGAACACAATGCACCAACCAGCTGGTAATTACATTATTTTATACTGGTCCCGTTCCAAGGTGTGCCCCCTTGGAACATATTACACTGCACAATATGCACACATTATTGTATAAATGCTGCTGTTGTATGTATGACGCACCAATATAATTGCATGCATGTAAAAAAATCAAAAACTGATACTGTATGCCAGTTTGTTGTACGTATATATGTATAAATGTGTGTGGGTGTGGGTGTGGGTGTGGGTGTGGGTGTGTGTGTGGGTGTGTATGTTGTAGGTATGCAGCAGCAGGCATTGGGAGCAGAGAAGTGAATGTAAACAGAGCTGTGTCTCCGACCGGTGTCTGGACTGTGACTAGTTCACAACTAGCTTCTCTGCTCCCAATGCCTGCTGCTGCATACCTACAACACACACACACACACATACACACACACACACACACACACACACACACAAAGAACACATACACTTACATTGAATCAAGGGCTGCAGGGTTACTGCAGGCATTGGGAGCAGAGAAGTGAATGTAAACAGAGCTGCGTCTCTGACCAGTGTCTGGACTGTGACTAGTTCACAACTAGCTTCTCTACTTCCAATGCCTGCAGTAATCCTGAAGCCCTTGATTCAATGTAGGTGTATGTGTTCTCTCTGTCTGTGTGTGTTTGTGTATGTATGTATGTATGTATGTATGTGTATGTATGTATGTGTGTGTGTGATCTGATTAGGAAGTCGACTATTGTCTTCACTAGTATACTAACTAGCTTCGCATAGCTCCCAATGCCGGGCGAAAATGCTAGTAGTCAGGTATAAGAGCTGAAGTGACGTAAACGGAACTGTGTCTGAAGCCAATTCTATAGTTACTACCTGGTCTGAGACCTTTGGTCTCCCAAACTGTAGCTATGATTTTGTTTCAACCAGTGTCTGGAATCTATACTACTTGGTATTCCAATGCCAAAAGACAATTGTTTGCATCTGAATTAGATATGTCAAGTCACCGTGTGTATGTATCTTTGTATGACGCACCAATTTATAATTGTATGCGTGTACAACAATAATATTGTATGCCAATTCACTGT
Source organism: Tethya wilhelma (assembly GCA_964030475.1). Taxonomy (NCBI): domain Eukaryota; kingdom Metazoa; phylum Porifera; class Demospongiae; order Tethyida; family Tethyidae; genus Tethya; species Tethya wilhelma. The sequence continues at coordinate 21,001,988 of CAXIPT010000002.1, read as the reverse complement.
ACGTATGTATGATGCACCAATCAACACATAATTTGTCTCCCCCCAAGGTGTGCCCCCTTGGAACACAATGCACTTACAAACCGGTCCCCACATTGTTTATACCGGTCCCCTTTCAAGGTGTGCCCCCTTGGAAAACATTTCAACCACCACTCTCCCCCCAAGGTGTACCCCCTTGGAACACAATGCACCAACTAACCGGTCCCCACATTGTTTATACCGGTCCCCTTTCAAGGTGTGCCCCCTTGGAACACATGTCTATCTTGTATGAATGTCTATAATATTATTATGTGATACATGTATTTACTCCTCTTTTCTCTCTCTCCCTATAGCTTGTGATGTCTTAGTTTGAAGGATCGAAGACTCTCTACTTACAAGAAGTTTGGTTCTAGTTGATGCACACACTCCCTCTTAGCCTAATGGCACTGCATGGGCATGATTTGTGTGTGTGTGTGTGAGAGAGAGAGAGAGAGAGAGTGAGAGAGAGAGAGCAGTAAAGTTAACATCCTGTAATAATACAAGGTCTATCTTGTGCATTGCAGGTTTATATAGGTTCAACATCTTTGTCTTGGAATGGAACTGAATGGCAGCTGTCTAAGTTTCGAGATCTGTGTTATAAGTTTCTCTATTCATTTTGCCACTGCTTTGTCTCTTATATAGGTAGATTGAGTGAGTATATGTCACCAGTTGTGGTGTTAAGATATTCTCCCTACATAAGAAACTAAACTCAGTCAATTTAACTCAAATAGAAAATGAAACTGAATTGACCTGTGGCACTTTGTAAGTCATTTAATTTGCCATGTATTTTTCATCCAAGCCAGCTACCAAGCCAACTGAAGCAGTGGAAGACTATCTTTGTCTTGAAATGGATGTGAACTCAATTCTCTAGCTGTAAGTGTTTCGTGTGTTTCATTTTGCCATGTATTTTTCCTTCCAAGCCAACTGAAGCAGTGGAAGACTATCTTTGTCTTGAAATGGATGTGAACTCAATTCTCTAGCTGTAAGTGTTTCGTGTGTTTCATTTTGCCATGTATTTTTCCTTCCAAGCCAGCTACCAAGCCAACTGAAGCAGTTGAAGACTATCCTTGTCTTGAAATGGACTTGAACTCACTTCTCTAGCTGTAAGTTTATCGTGTGTTTCATTTTGCCATGTATTTTTCTTTCCAAGCCAGGTTCCAAGCCAACTGAAGCAGTTGAAAACTATCTTTGTCTTGAAATGGATGTGAACTCAATTCTCTAGCTGTGAGTTTCTTGTGTGTTTCATTTTGCCATGTATTTTTCCTTCCAAGCTAGCTACCAAGCTAACTGAAGGAGTTGAAGACTATCTTTGTCTTAAAATGGACTTGAACTCACTTCTCTAGCTGTAAGTTTATTGTGTGTTTCATTTTACCATGTATTTTTCGTTCCTAGCCAGGTACCAAGCCAACTGAAGCTGTTGAAGACTATCTTTGTCTTGAAATGGATGTGAATTCACTTCTTTAGCTGTAAGTTTGTCGTGTGTTTCATTTTGCCATTTATTTTCCTTCAAAGCTGGTTACCAAGCCAACTGAAGCAGTCTACTAGCTAATTATAAGACCAGTCTAACATCGAATGGATTTGAACCCAAGTCATATGTTCTCTTTGTAAGTTCAAGTTCGCGTTTCATTTTGCCATGTATTGATTTTGCTGGCAGCGCGGCAGCAAATCAAGCAAATTAGCCAAAGCAGGAGACTCACTGGTAAGTTTTGTAATTTCGTTTTGACCCCAGTAATATTGACACTTGGCCCCTCCCACCCCATACTCACAACTACTGAGTTGACCTAGGAGATTCCCTGGAAACTGGAGATCGAGTCATCTTGACAGTATGTCCTTATAAAGTAAGAATCTAACTTGCTATCTTGTATAATAATACTATACAACTTGCACACACTCCCATTGAGTTGTAGAGGTCATCTTGTATATCTGCATGTCCTAAGGTAATATAATATTATAGATCTCTTGATTGCTCACAGCTGTCATTTTTTGTTCTTTCTCTTCATTATGTTTACTACTACATGTGTACATGTGCCTGAACCTCAGGCTAGAGGTCATCTGGTGCAACTGCACATGTCATTAAAATGGGAAGTCAATGACATCATGATGACTCATTCTTATTAAATGCTCTCTCTACAACATACACACATACTAGCAAGTAGACATGTCTTCTTGCAGTTTGTCTCAATGCAAGGTAAGAACTTTTCATGTTGCTCACAACTGTCCTGTTTAAATTTAATCTGTACAAATACACACACCACCATTGAGTTTCAGAGCCTGGTCATCTTGTGTGTCTGTACTGATGTCCTAAGGTAATGTAAAGCTTTCTCAATTGCATACAGCTATCATTTTTGTCCATTCTCATTATGTTTGCTGTGGCATGTGCCTGCACCTCTGGAGGTCACATTAGACTTGTGTATTCAGCTAGTCCTCCAGGCCATGGCTAAGGTAAGAACTTTCAAGTTACTCTCACACTCTCTTGTTCAAACACTTCAACAACATGCACACACTGATTTTTACTTGTGGAAACTGCCATGTGTGTGTCTGTACGTACCTATGAGGTAAGAAAATATAATATCTCTCAGTCACAAATCATTCTTGTTCCACATTCTCTCTGTAAAACATGCACACTGTTCCAATATTATAGATGAACTGTGAAGGTCATCATTGACAAGTTAGGTGAGGACTAGCAATGACTCTCATCCCTGTTATTTACATACCATGGCTGTACACATGACATGCATACTGTTTTGAGTCCTAGAAGCTGTGTGTGCGTCCAGCATCATGCCATGTAAGGTAAGGATTATCACAGTCACCATTCTATCATTTCAATCACTACTACATGCACACACACAGTTGAGTTGTGGGAGCCAGTCTCATGTCTGTTCTAAGGTATGGAGCCTCAACCTTGCACTCCCATTGTTCACTAAATGTTACATGTGCACACACCATCTTGAGATTTAGAGCCAGAGGTAAAGCTGAGCCATCCATCATTGACACAAGTAGAAGAAACTAAGACAACAATTAATGCAGACTTTCAGTGCATAATTTCTAGATAACGCACACTACATGGGGCGTGATCAATGGGTGCGGTTTAACGTTTCGAGGCTAAGCGCTCAAATACGTTTATGGAGGTACTGGCCTAGCGCCTGGGTGCAGCTAGCTATGAATGTGATCCTAAACAGCTACAACACGATTAAGCAAAATTTATATGTCGTCACATGACCTTCCTAGCTCGCCAAAGAAATGGAGCAACGACACAGCAAGTTGTTTCTTCTATCGTCCATCATTCTCCTGATGCCCACTGGTGATGCCGCGGTAGACAAACCTCACATTCTGGTGCTTCTTGTGGACGACTGGGGTTGGGCCACTGTGGGCTACCATCGCGATCCTCCAACTAAAGAAGTAGTCACTCCAAATTTTGACAGTCTCGTGAAAAATGGTTTAGAATTGGACCAGAACTACGTGTTTCACTTCTGCTCGCCATCACGCTCGGCTCTGATGACTGGAAGACTGCCCATTCATGTCAATGATAAGAACAATGTGGCTTCGTACAACGAGGCTGACCCAGTTGGTGGATATGCTGGCATTCCTCCAAAGATGACAGGCATAGCAGAGAAGCTCAAGGGAGCTGGCTACGAGACGCACATGGTGGGAAAGTGGCATGCAGGTGCCGTCACACTCGAGCAGATCCCAACAGGCCGTGGGTTTACAACCTCCTTTGGCTATCTTCGCGGAGCCAATGACTACTACACTGAACATGATGGGGTGTGCAATAAGACGGCCATAGTTGATTTGTGGGACACGGACAAACCAGCCTGGGGGGTGAATGGGACTGGAGAAGACAACTACGAAGAAGCCCTCTTCAAGGACAGAGTCGTTCAAGTAGTCAAGAATCACGATCCATCGAAGCCTCTGTTTCTCTACTATGCTCCTCACATTGTTCATACTCCCCTTCAAGTGCCAGATCGCTACCTAAAACAGTTCAGTTTTATAGACGATCACGATCGCCAGTACTACCACGCCATGACAAAATATCTCGATGATTTCGTGGGGGAGCTCGTAAGTATGCTCAAAGACAAAGAACTCTGGGACAATCTTTTGATGGTGGTCAGTAGCGACAATGGTGGACCCATCTACCCGGGGGGAGGGGCCAACAACTACCCCCTCAAAGGAGGCAAGGTCAGTGACTGGCAAGGAGGGATCAGGGTGAATGGGTTGGTGTCGGGAGGCTACCTGCTGGAGAAGATGAGAGGGCAAAAGACCGATGGTTACATTCACATCGCTGACTGGTACGCCACCTTCTGCCATCTGGCCGGAGTTGACCCGACAGACGAGAGAGCTGCGACTGCTAAACTTCCTCCAATCGACAGTTTGAACATGTGGCCTCTCATCTCAGGAGAGAACTCCACCTCTCCCCGTGTGGACATCCCTGCCACCTTCTCTACGCTCATCAGCGGCGACTACAAGATCCTTCAAGGAGATGTCATCCAGGCGGGATGGACAGGCCCGCAATATCCCAACCTCACTAATCCAAATGGGGGCATTTCAGTGGTTGCGCATTGTGGAGAGGGAGGGTGTCTCTACAACATTAAGGACGACCCTGAGGAACGAGTTAATCTCGCCACGACAATGCCCGACATTCTCAAAGAGATGCAAAAGAAGCTTGCCAGCTATCAAGCAACCTATTACAATCCCAAGCGAGGAGGCAGGCCTCCATTGGCATGTCAGACTGTCATGGACAAGTACAAAGGATTCTGGGGACCTTTTATTGGACTGTGATTGTATTAAGTACTGAACAGTTTATTGCTGCAGTTGAGTTGTGCCATGTTAATTATTATCTGTGGTTGTACTCGCTTTGAAGTTCATTGTTGGTTAGGTTTTCCCTTTGACATGACGTAATTCATTTACGGTACTCGGAGTGATGTCATTTATTATTCCCCACTGGAAAACCCCCTCTGGTCATTTCCTCTTTCAGTTTCTCGAAGACACACACAAGAAAGAAGATGAGCAGCCGCTCTCCCAGCGATCAGCCACCTTCCCAGCCGAAATCAAAGCCTAAGAAGATCGGTGACCTTCCTTATGTGACGCTCAGGAAGCTTTCTAATCGCCTGGACACTCTGAGCGATGGCAAGGAATCTTACTGGCGTAAACTCATCGAGGTGATGCCTGGGCTAGGCTACGATCAGACTACCGTAGAAAGGTTCGCTCTAAACGCCAACAAACAAGACGGGAGTCCGGCATACGCTCTCCTCACTGATATGACCAACAGAGGCGTCGGCTACGATCAATTGATTTCTGCTCTCAAGAAGCTTCATCTCAACACGGCTCTCCACGATCTTGGACACAGAGGTGAGACCAACATAATTATTCTGCCACTGTCTCTACGTAACACAATATCTTTTACTGTAGAGGCAGTAAGTTTCAAAGTTCAACCACAAGCTAGTCCAGTGGTTGAGGGACAGCGTCTTGAGCTGGAGTGTGAGGCGACTGGTGTACCTGGACCATCCTACCTCTGGTTCAAGGCCCCACAGATTCCATTGCCGGAGCAGACACAGAGGTTGCTGATCATCGAACATGTTAAGAAAGAAGACGAGGGATCGTACTGCTGTAGAGCCACCAATGATGTAAATGTTGTCTTCTCTCACTGGGCACTAGTGAAGGTCATGAAACCAGCCATCCTGAACAAGAGTGAGCTGTGCTAGATAAAGTGGTCTCTATTTCACCACAATTACCCCCTCCTCTCTCTCTCTCTCTCTCTCTCTCTCTCTCTCTCTCTCTCTCTCTCTCTCTCTCTCTCTGTCTCTCTCTGTCTGTGTGCGTGTGCATGTGTGTGTGTGTGTAGCTGCAGTGCCTGGACACCAAGCTGAATCTCCCAACATCCTTCAAGATCTTCGTGAGAAGATAGTCCTCTATCCGGAGCAGGAGCTACACCTAGTGGTGGTGGCTGATGGGCCTGGCCTCCTCCGCTATCAGTGGTACAGAGATGGCAAGAAGCTACCTTACGGGACAAGCAATGAACTCTTAGTGAATGGCGTTGGACTTGGGGACCAGGGGATATACAACTGCACAGTGACCTCTGACCTTGGAGGGAGTGTCATGAGTGGAGACTGCACAGTTTCAGGTTAGCTAGCTGTTATAGCCAGGTGGTGTTGTAGACTGGCACTAAAGTCTGTCTGGTTTGAGAATGCTGGTTGAATAGCGTTCTACGTAAATATCCAACTGATATCAAAATTTCAAGCACCCTTTGAAAGTGCTCGTTTCCCTGTTCTTTTGGTTGCTTTTCCAGCTTCCTAAGCTTTACCAGTCAAAGTTAGCTATTTTGCCACATATAAAAAGTATTGCATGAATCTCATTATTTCACTTCTGGTGGCATTCTCAAACCAGATGGACTTTAGGTGATGGTACATGTACATGTATCTTTCCTCTACAGTTCTAGACCCCAGGCAGATCCATCCACCAGCTTCTCACACAGGTGTGTACATGATAGCATTAATTGCATGTATTATGGTGATAATTGAGTCAGCCCCTCTTTCAGGCATACTAACGACCACTATATCCACCTCGCCCGCCTACATCCAGACCCCCGTCAGTCCAGTGATGCAGCCGGTCTTGTTGCCTCCTGAAGAGATAGCAACTCAATTCATTGAAACACCAGTTCACCCCCATCTTCCTCCGCAAGCCTACTCCATGGCCGTTGGTCCTAATGAGCCATTCAACGGGACCAGAGGAGGCATTTTTGGGAACGGACAGCACACGTTTGAAGACCACCAGCACTTCCAGGCCACCGGCAGTGGGGGGGAGCCCGGGGGGCAGTTCAGGCAAACCTTCCTGCACAGTGAGTCAAACCTTACTCCTGATTCTAGCTGCTGTTGCCATGGTAACTCTGTGTGTGTGTGTGTGTGTGTGTGTGTGTGTGTGTGTGTGTGTGTGTGTGTGTTCAGATGGAGGTGATCAACATGGCGGCTATGAAGGAGGCCATCATCATATTGAAGATGTTCCCTGTGGACAAGGTAAAGATATAATTCTACATTGTCAATAATCAACTCTAAAGTCCATCTGGTTTGAGAATGGCGGTGGAAGAAAATTGAATAAATTTCTAAATATCCAACCGATTTCAAAATTTCAAGCACCATTTGAAGTGCACATTCTCCCCGTTCTTTTGGTTGCTTTTCCAGCTTCCTACATCTTACCAGTCAAAAGTTATCTATTTTGTCCCATATAAAAAGTATTGCATGAATCACTTCTAGCGGCATTCTCAAACCAGATGGACTTTAGTAAAATCTTTCTATCTTTAATCTTTTTTTTATCTCTTTAGAGGTTCCCATTAAAATATCTATTAAAAGCTCTCTCTTTTTTTGCTCTTTTCTTTCTCTCTCTGTCTCTTTTGAAGGTTCCTATTAAAATCTTTTTTTTCTCTTTTGAAGGTTCCTATTAAAATCTCTCTTTTCTTATTTGAAAGTTCCTATTAAAATCTCTCTCTGTCTCTTTTGAAGGTTCCTATTAAAATCTCTCTCTGTCTCTTTAGAAGGTTCCTATTAAAAATCTCTGTTTTTCTCTTTTGAAGGTTTCTATTAAAATCTCTTTTTTTCTCTTTTGAAGGTTCCTATTAAAATCTTGGACTTTGGTAATGATTATTTTGAACCTCTCTTTCTTCCATTAATATGTTGCAGGCCAGGAGGAGCCTGACCTCGATGAGCCCTGCTATGACAAGGTGGCTCTGTTGATTGGCAACAGGAACTACAGACAAGGAGTGCTCCAACTCAACACCCCAGAGAACGACACTCTTTATCTTGCAGGGGTCCTGAGGAGTGCTGGCTTCAAGGTCATCTCACTGGTCAACCTCACTAAGGAAGAGATGGACCAGGTATATAGCCGTCTGTGTGTGTGTGTGAATAACATTAAAGTCCACCTGGTTTAAGAATGACGCTGGAAGTTAAATAATGAGATTCATGCAATGCTTTTCCTACAGGACAAAATAGCTAGCCTTTTACTGGTAAGGTGTAGGGAGCTGGAAAAGAGATTAAAAGAACGGGGAGAATGAACGCCTTCCAATGATGCTTGAATTTTTGAAATCGGGTGGATATTTTGAAAGTTATTGAATTTTTTCTACGGGCATTCTCAAACCAGATGGACTTTAATAGTGGTTTACTTGTTCAGGTAAAATTTAATATTTAATAATTATACCATTACACTCTACTAATTATCTTAAAAATACAACAGTGATCAACTTCTACATTAAATTTAATTTTGATGGTTGTACATATCTTGTGAGTATGTGTACTTGGTTACTTTTGCAGCTTCCTACACCTTACCTGTCAACGTTAGCTTTTTTGTCCCGTAAGAAAAGTATTGCATTAATTTCACTTCCAGCGACTATCTCAAACCAGATGGACTATTTTTAGTTTGTACTTGTGTAAACCGCACATGAACAGCCGGTCCCATTAATCACTACTGCTCTCTCCCATACCTACATGCTGTGCACTACTTTGCTTCACTCATTGACAAGAATGTGTATGCTCTGTTCTTCTTTGCTGGCCATGGCTTTGAGGTGAATGGCACTAACTACATGATGCCGGTGGATGCTGACGTGGAGAAGAAGTCGGAGCAGTATGTCTGCGCTCAGAATGTCCTGCAGGCCATGCAACTCGGTGGGGCCAAACTGTCCATTGTACTGCTGGACATGTGCCGAGTCAGCACTCCTACACCTACACAGCTACAGTGAGTTATTAACAATGATGTCATAATGACGTAATGCTAGATGATGTAACCTCCTTTTAGAACTGGAAGAAGTATTCGTGTGTATCCTACTCAAGGCACTCGTGGCTATTTCATGATAGGATTTCCATGGTGTGTTATTGATCATCCTATGTGTGTGTTACAAATCATATTATTGTGTGTGTGTGTGTGTGTTACTAGCTCGCCAACCGAAAGAGCGTTTGAAGCGGGTGGAGCTGATGATGCCTCCATTAAAGAAGAAGACAAAGAGAACAGTATATTCATTGCTGCTCTCAAGGACCTGCATGGACAGGCCCGCACTTCCTTTAGACACTCTAGTGCTGAAGTGGCGTTGCAAGGTGCTGGTCTTTGACTAGATCTTGCCAAGAGTAGATATACAAGAGGTAAGGCAATTAGATTATAATAATTCCAGCAGTTTTATCACTATGTTTGGCTTGTGTGTGTGTGTGTGTGTGTGTGTGTGTGTGTGTGTGTGTGTGTGNTGCACGATTACATGTCTCGCACTAAGGCACTCGGCAATTTAGGCCCATTTCATCATGAGTTAAAATGATAATTATGCTTTATGCCTGAAATATTTGTGGAAATTAATGTATAATGGTAACTTTTACTTTGATAATGATTCTCCTAATTACAGGGATCCCTCGTTGATGATGAGTCCCTAATAGAGGTGCTTCGTACGACCAAGGAGACAGCTCTTGAAGTGAATGAGAAGCTGAACGTGGCTGCGGAGACAGAACTCAAGATCAACACAGCCAGGGAGGAGTACAGGCCAGTGGCCGCCAGGGGCTCCATCCTCTACTTCCTAATCGTGGAGATGTCCATGGTGAACGTCATGTACCAGACCTCACTCAAGCAGTTCCTGGGCATCTTTGACCTCTCCATGGACAGGTCAGTCAATGTAACACACACTAGCACTAGTACTGTTGTTGTGTGTGCATTAACTAAAGCAGGTGGAGTTTGCAAACAACTTGTCTTTAGTTCTCTGAGTGACTTTGGTGTTGTTGATTATAATACATAGCTACTGCATTCCAAATTTCATGAAGAAAACATTTTCTAAACAGCCCTTGATTGCCTTGTCAGTGTGTGTACCATTAGGGTATATGTAGCTTGCCTAAGAACAATGGATTGCTCCCTCCACTGGTTGCAGTGTGTGTTCACCTTACATACATTTTTATATTCCCACTTATGGAAGTTGATTGCTGTATATTATTTACAATGACTGCACATTGTTCAGGGTTGATTGCTATAGCACTAATAGTTTACAAGGCCCCAGGTGCTGTAAGTATTAGTGAAATGATCTATAGCTGCTATGCTGGGTTTGCTGTGGGGGGTACTCAGTCCATCTATAGAGAAAGAGAGAGATAGAAGTGAGCACACAATTTCTGCATTTAGTTTTTGTCAGCTCCTACCTATAGCTTGAGTAGAAAGCAGCTAGCCTACATCTCTGTTTGGTTGTGTCCAGTCCATGTGAAACATAATTGTACACTAATTGTTTGAATAGGAGGTTGTGCTTGTTTCATTGCTGTGCAAAGCATTATTTTGATGTTTTCTCAGACTAGTAACCTCTACCAAGGGACCACTAACATAGGCACAGCATGACCAATGTCTCTGTCAAAGAAGATAGAAGGTTGGAAAAATTCTCCCACTCCTGCCATTCCAAGAAAGCTCCTCAATCTGTGTAGCCCCGCCTGTTTACATAAGATCATCATTGCTCCATCTGATGTGTGTCTGAGTGGTGTAGTGCTAGCATTCACTTTACATGTATTCTCTTACATACATTTTATACGCCCACATATGGAAACTAATGATAGAGCAATTTGAATGGTTGCACATTGTTCACCATTGTTTTCCCTGAGAAACACTCTCATTTATTTGCTCTAGATATCATCCAGTTCACTGAGAATCCAGTTTTCTTTCATGATTCAATACTTAGCTATTGATTCTCTGTTGTTGAAGAAGCTGAAGGTTGTTCCTACAGCTCCTTTTAAAGTCCCAGGTGCTGTAATGTATTATTGAAATGATGTAGCTGCTATGCTGGGTGTGCTGTGGGGGGTACTTAGCCAATCTAGAGAGAGAGAGAGAGAGAGAGAGAGAGAGAGAGAGAGATGTGAGCACACACAATTTCTGCATTTACTTTGTCTGCTCCTATTTTTGTTACCAACTGAGGTGACCTTTTGTTGCATTTATAAATACCTAATACTTGTGCTGCTTGTATGTCCATGTGGCCTTCCTTGTCTGTGTATAGCACAGCTAGAAGGCGGCCTACACCTCTGTTTGGTTGTCTACCATAATGAAATGCATTTCTGTTGGATGCAATGATGAGTATAGCCGCACAGAGTACACACACACACACACACACACACACACACACACACACACACACACACACACACACACTAAGAAAGCAATTGCCAAGTCTCCAGAACATTGGAATATTGTTTAGCATTGTTAAATATACATTTTTATTTTTTTTTAGTCCCGGTATCAACCAGTCCTTAGATACATCCCAAGGTGTTGTATATATTAACACACAAACCAATTGATAGCTAGCTATCTATCTCTTTCTTAGGCCAACTAATCTAGTGATAAATTTCTCAAACCTTCCTCTGATATGAACTGGTCTTTTCATATCTCTGTCAAAAGAAGATATGATTGTGAAAAATTATTCTTCCATTAGAGAAAATCATTTTAAAGCTGTGACCTTCTAGAAGCATCTGTGTGCAATGAGAAGCCCCTCCTGTTTACATAAGACAATTGATTGCTTCCCTCTTTGTCTGAGTGGTCTAGTGCTTGTGTTCACTGTACATGCACAGCTTCCTTACATACAATTTTATATATCACCTGTAGAAACTAATGATAGACCACTCATACTGGTTGCACATTATTCACCATTGTTTTCTCTGAGAAATGCTCTCCTTTTTTCATCGATACCGTATACCGCTTAATTTTCGTGGTACTTAACTTTCGTGGTTTTTGCGGATTGAACGTTATCCGCGAAAATTGTTCAACGAAAAATTACGTGCTCATATGCATGCGTACAGGAATGATATCAATCCGTGAAACTTATTCAACAAAAATTTGCAATAGCGCCATCCGTGAAAATTAAGTAACCTTGAAAATTAAGCGGTATACGGTAATAGGATTTTCCTTCATATGATTCAATATATAGCTACTGTTTCTCTGTTGTTGGGGAAGCTGAAGGTTGTTCCTACACCTCCTTTTAAAGTCCCAGGTGCTGTAATGTATTATTGAAATGATGTAGCTGCTATGCTGTGTGTGCTGTGGGGGGTACTCAGCCTATCTATGTCGAGAGAGAGATTGTGAGCACACACACAAATTACTAGGTACCAATAGGTAGATCTATTTTAGACCAATATAGTGGTGTTTGCAAAGCCTTCCTCTGATATGTGCTAGGCTTTCAACTCACAATACACCATTGTGGATGTCATGGCACTCTGAACATTGATACAGACATAGTCTGTTTACATATGGCCTAGTGATATAGTGTGGTGCTTGCATTCACCTCTAGCACATTAGTATGCACTGATTCTTACATACATTTTTGTATTCCCGCTCATGGAAGTTGGTTGCTATGTGTTTTCAATGGTTGCACATTGTTCAGTGTTGATTTCTCTGAAAAATGAACCCCTATTTTTGGCTAGAAGTCATCAAATCCTTAGAAAATCCAAAGACTTGATCTTGTAACTGGTCAATACACTCTAACTGTGTGTTTCATTGATGTAAGGACAGTTCCCATGGATACTACCACCCCCTGTAGACTAGGTAGAGACCTAGCAGATAAAATGCATTAGGTGAGACAGAACAAGATGCTTCTCTTTAAAAAAGATGAAATTTAAGTTATTCAAAATAATTTTCAAGATACTTCTCTGCTAAACTAGAATCGTGAGCCATGAGTTTGCCTTTTAGTTCAGCTTGATGACAGCTTGTTGCAAGGATACACTAGGACAGCTGAAAACACTTCTCTAATCTCTCTCTCTCTCTGCTTTAGGTCTGACAAGTTTCCCATTGCTACCAAGAGGATCAAGAACATCATTGCTACGTGGTCTCTATGAGAACCACAAGTTCCTGTTTACTCTTCTCCTCCCTCTCAAGATAGGCCTCCAGAGTGGAGCCATAAAACACGACGAATTCCAGATGTTCATCAAGGGAGGGGCGGCCCTCGACCTGAAGGCCTGTCCTCCCAAGCCAGCCAAATGGATCACGGACATGATATGGTTGAATCTGGTGGAGCTGAGCAAACTACCTCAATTCTCACAAATACTGGACCAGGTATGAGATCATAACACACAAAATGAAATGACTTTTATTTCTCCAAAGTATCAGAATAATTTGTCTGAAATTAGTTGCCTAGAATTAAAAAAACCCTACAACAATGATCATAGTATAATCACAAAGTTTTTATCTGTATTACTACTGCACATTGCATTAGGTGTCTAGAAATGACCATGGTTGGAAGCAGTGGTTTGACAAGGAGGCACCAGAGGAGGCCCAGATCCCTGATGGCTACCACATCTCCCTGGACTCCTTCAGGAAGCTGCTCCTCATCCGATGCTGGTGTCCATGCGGGACTCTGGCTCAGGCCAGGAAGTACATCAGTGAGAGCATGGGAGAGAGATATGCCGAGGGCGTCATATTGGACCTGGAGGGGATGTGGGAGGAGTCAGACCCCCATACCCCTCTCATCTGCTTCCTGTCAATGGGGTCAGACCCTACTAATAACATCGAGGCACTGGCCAAGAAACTGAAGCTGGAGTGTCGAGCCATTTCCATGGGCCAAGGTCAGGAGGTCCACGCCAGGAGACTGCTGCAGCAGAGCATGAGCACCGTGAGTCATGAGGGGCATAGCACAATNGTAGAAACAATCACCCACTAACCTGGCACTTCAAGCCGAAAACAACTCCCCCAGGCAGCCGCCAGGAGTGTGGTCCTGGGGAGGTCTCCGTCCTCCCTCTAGATCACCTAGAGAGGCAACACCAAGATGAAAAACTGGAGAGAGAAACAGTTTGGATCAGTAAGCTTGGCTCTTGTAGGCACGCTGGAATGAACATCATACCAACAGACAAAATTAATATGATACATATTTTTAAAGCTTTAATCAATTACCTATCTATTGTAATACAGTTATCACTAAATACTCACCTGTTTTCTGTACAATGACTCAAATAATCGTCTGCACACTGATTTTAATAGGAACTTTCAAATAAGAAAAGAGAGATTTTAATAGGAACTTTCAAAAGAGAAAAGAGAGATTTTAATAGGAACCTTCAAAAGAGACAGAGAGAGATTTTAATAGGAACCTTCAAAAGAGGAAAAAAGAGATTTTAATAGGAACCTTCAAAAGAGACAGAGAGAGATTTTAATAGGAACCTTCTAAAGAGACACAGACAGATTTTAATAGGAACTTTCAAATAAGAAAAGAGAGATTCTAATAGGAACCTTCAAAAGAGACAGACAGAGATTTAATAGGAACCAATCAAAAGAGAAAAAAAGAGATTTTAATAGGAACCTCCAAAAGAGACAGAGAGAGATTTTAATGTATAGGAACCTTCAAAAGAGAAAAAAAAGAGATTTTAATAGGAACCTTCAAAAGAGAAAAAAAAATTTAATAGGAACCATCAAACGAGAAAAAAAAGAGATTTAATAGGAACCTTCAAACGAGAAAAGAGAGATTTTAATAGGAACCTTCAAACGAGACAGAGAGAGAAAGAAAAGAGCAAAAAAGAGAGAGCTTTTAATAGAGATTTTAATAGGAACCTCTAAAGAGATAAAAAGATTTTACTAAAGTCCATCTGGTTTGAGAATGCCGCTAGAAGTGATCCATGCAATACTTTTTAAGTGGGACAAAATAGCTAACTTTTGACTGGTAAGATGTAGGAAGCTGGAAAGCAACCAAAAGAACGGGGAGAATGTGCACTTCAAATGGTGCTTGAAATTTTGAAATCGGTTGGATATTTCAATTTTCTTCTACCGCCATTCTCAAACCAGATGGACTTGGGAATTATATGTCTACCTTGTCCACAGGGAACATCTTCAATATGATGATGGCCTCCTTCATAGCCGCCATGCTGATCACCTCCATCTGAACGCACACACACACACACACACACACA
>CAXIPT010000002.1:20970061-20985061 GCA_964030475.1 Tethya wilhelma | reverse complement strand
TTATGTAAGTGATTTCTACACTTCTATACAATCTTTGAGACGTTCTGTTGTAAGCGATTCACGCAAAGCTAAGTTCCCTGGTCACTGTACTGAAACATCTCGAGTCTCGTGAGATATGCAATTGAAAGGATGACTTTCACGTGAAAACTCGAATGGTGCAATCTGATTGGTAATTGCGTTTTTAAGACTGCTGACTCAGCACAACCGGAAATCGCTCAAGCACAGAAAACCATCAAAATGAGTGTTTTCCAATGGTTCTTCGAATTTTGAAATTGTTTGGAATTAAAATTAAAATTATCAAATTGGTTGAATAATAACACACCACACACACACACACACACAAACACGCACACACACACCTCTTCATGGATACTAGGGAAGACGACGAGAGCGGTGGTGGGCGCTAGTAAAGAATCTTCACTTTTCGAGCTCAACGCGGTAGTTTCTACCGTTGCATCTTCGCGCTTTTGGACTTTGTATTTGAGGAGATTGAACAGCCTGGGTTTCTTTGGAGCTGGAGGTGAGTCTGTATGTTTGGGGTCTGCGTTTAGTGACTGGCTGTTTCCTATTTTTGGTAGTTTCCTTCTTACTAAGATTTCTCTTAGTGATCTGTTCTTTTTGTGAGCGACAATGGGAAGTTCTGGGGAAAGTCTTTTAAGTTCTGGGTTGGATGACACTATAGGCCAGTGTTTTTGTATTTCTTTGGTAGAATGACTAACATCAGTCAGTGTTAGGCTACACACCAGGTTTGGGGGTTGCCTGTGCATCCCTGGATGTGTCCATGACTGGATTGACGTTTAGATTATGCTTTGGACAGCATTTTATTGTGCTGTGATAGTGTTAATTCTCTCTTTTGAAGGTCAAAAGGTCAATCCGTGAGAGGTGTCCAGCTGGTTTTAATGACACTCAGAGTAAAGTGCGATCAACTGTGGTAAGACAAAATGACAATAATTATGATTAAATAATTCTATGATGTAATGTAGCCGACTTGTTCCCCAGGCGTATGCCATCTCGGCCATAGCACACTGGGATTGGCCTGAAGATTGGCCTGACCTGTTCAAGCATCTCGTCCTTGGCCTAGGTTCAGGACAACCTCATCTTGTACACCGAGTAATGAGAGTGTTATCAGGGGAGAAGTTGAGAAACAAACCAATATCTTTACGTTTCTAACCTCTCCTTGTCATCTTGCTACTAATTATCTCCCCAGAGTTCTCTCAAGATGTCAGTGACACCCAGATGCCTTATGTAGCGCCTGTAATCCTACCGCACCTGCTAAAGGTCATAGTTCAATCTGACGTGTACAGCGTGAGAACTCGCGGCAGAGCACTCCACATCTTTAACACAATGGCTTCCCTCATATGTGCCATGGGGGAGACTTTTGCTGTGAGTGAGTGTATGATTTGGAGAGATGACACATTCTGGGGTGAATATCTCAGTCTAGGAAGGTCGAGTGATCAGATCTAGAAGCTGGGATTGGTACCATTGTGATCAGTGTGAAGAGATCTTTCAAATGTTAAAGTTTATTGCTAGATCTCTAAGTTAGCCTTAATCTCAAAAATAGCATGGATTATAACCTTTGGTGTAGTAGAATTTTTGGGCAAAAAATTTATATATGAACCATATCACTTGAAAGATCCTTTCGCAATAGTGCCGTTTGCAGCTCATGCAATAATATGACTTTCCTATCATTAAATAATGCTATCATGTTAAGTTTTGTCTACATACTTCAATTTTACCGGGGTAGAATTTATGCATCTCAGTTTAGGCAGGTGATTAATACCTGAGATTAGTTTATTGCTCCTTTACCCACCCACACACCACAGGAGGCGCCCAGATCTCTTCTAATTCCCGTCCTTCTTGACTACATATCTTCATTTGTGTCGTTACTAGGGCAGCTCTGACCCCATCAACCACGATCCTGGACTCCATAAAGAGATCATCATGACTGTCAATTGGTACAGCTTCTTCCACGACCTTTGAACCCTCACACCATGGACATAGTCACACCCATCTTGAATATACTGGTCGCCATCACATCAAGGTATACTAGAATTTACTAAAATTTACTAATTGTACTCTATCACATCATGCAAAATTACTAGAAGAATACTAACTTGTGAAATTTGGCATTTTCCTCAACTAATTATCTGATTGACCTTTGCCCCCCAGCTATGTGAGTGGTGTCATCAGCTCGTGTGACTCATATGACGAGGTGTGTGACTCCGATGGGGACACCATTGGGCAGGAGTGCGCCATATTCGCCATTTTTGAGGTAATCAGTGTAACTGGGGAGAGCCGGAGGTTCCAGAAGCTCCTCCCCCAATCCTCTCGGAGCTGGTCTATTACCTCATCACATACATGCAGGTCACGGAGGCAGAGCGCACGGGGTCAACACACTATGACAGGGAGGTTCAGTTTATTATTATTAGTTTGCTAGTCAAATTTTTTCTGAATTAGTATCAACCTATACTTAAATATCTATCTGGTTTGAAAATGCTGGTAGAAAAAATTTAAATATCAAACAATTTCAAAATTTCAAGCACCATTGGAAAGTGCTCGTTCTCCCCGTTCTTTTGATTGCTTTTCCAGCTTCCTATACACCTTACCAGTCAAAAGTTAGCTATTTTGTCCCAAAAGAAAACTATTGCATGAATCTCACTTCAATTCCGGCGGCATTCTCAAACCAGATGGTCTCTTGTATGAACTGTGTTGTATCCACATTGAATTATTGACCTTTGACCCTGCTGCAGGTCCTAGACTGGCTGGACGATGTCAACCAATATGTGGAAGAATACGATAATGAACTCTTGTATTCAGGTCCGCCTGTTACCATAACAATGTACTTTGACCTCTTCCACTCACTCACATGACTATCACATGACCTTGCAGTTCACCTCTCTGCCTTTGAGCTCCGGCCTCCAGTCCCTGTGAGGAAGATGACCTCGCTGCTGGTTGCCATGGTGCCGTCCTGAGAGCAGTGGAGAGAGACTTGCAAGAGACACCCCAGCTCTCCTCACAACACTGGTGGAAGGTCAGGTGACTGTCATGTGATCATGTGGGTGTGGTTTATAGCAGTAAGATGTCATACAGGTCCATGAAGGTGGATGCTGTGTTTGGACGTCTTGGTGGATCCTTTGAAGTCACATGACCTCCAGTTTGACTGTCAGTCCTTCCTTAACCATATCCTCCTCTCTGATGTGGCCAACAGCTGTAAGACCACTGGCTGCTACTGTTAGCACAAAGCACAGTAGCTCAAAGATTTGACAGGTAGACTATAGCTTTATGAAGCTTTGGGTTGTCTTCAAACTTACTGCTGTAGGTCTACTTTGAACAAAAAAAAGCAATAAATGCTTACACTCAAGGGAAGTTTTGCTGGCACAGCACTACTAACACCAGTCTGCTGCTAAAGAACTCAAATCTGAGACTGATGATGAAAATGTTTTGCCATTTAACTTAGATCTGTCTGTGTGATTCACAGTCTGTTGTATTTGTTTTGTGTTGTTTTGTGTTCTTTTTGTTTATTTGTTTTTTTTTTCTTTAGTTCTAATAATTGTTTATCCGTGTATATATGTAGCAGCTGCTGTGAGTTCACACATGCAATAAATGATTATATTTTAACAATGGATGACTGATCCATGAGTGGATCGATGCAAGCAGCGCACTGGCTGACAATGTTGTAGTTGATCTATAATATTAACTGATTTTGTTGCTTGCTTGTCATTACAATATTATTCCATAATTTTTGTTCTACATCATTCATATATAATTGCAATGTATACACACACACACACCATATGTGCATCACAATTATATATAGTATACCACGAGTTGTGATCTCAAAGACAATAGAATAATATGTACAAAATTCTTTATTCTCTTAATATAACACCGTTAGTGTCATAATACCCAGAAATAAGGCAGTTGTGCATGTGTTCAGTGGCCATGTATGCTCCTTGGCCTTCTACAACTCTCTCTACATCTCCACCAGCTTCTCCTGAGCATCCAGCTCCTCTCTGAACTTGGACATCAAGCACCTGGCTTCACCTGAATACATACAGAGAGAGAGAGAGAGAGAGGAGAAAAGAGAATTAAAAGATGCTACTACCATTTGAGATAGATTTCAACTAACCAGTGTTTCTAACGTACCACATTTGGTTTGAGCTCTGCTATTATGAGTTTCTTGGTAGCAGCTTTGATTGACTCACTAATGTGGAGCAGTTCAGGCTCAGCATTCGATCAACATTCACCCAGTCAGCTGATGGAACTAATAAATAAAGAACATCATTTACTATTTCCCAGTGTACTATATATACAGGTATAGATTCTAATTAATTCCCACCTCTACTGTAGATTTGATGGTCTCTGCAGCCTGCACTGTATCACCTACACTAGCAGCCACTGCCTTGGAGAAATTGGCTAGATGGCCTTTTTTTTCTCCTGGTCTGGTTTGTGAACAAATCAGGAGCACCATTTCCAGAAGAGAATTGAAGGCATTGACACACTCCTTTCCGCAGCAGCTCCCACACTACAATTTTGGCGTGGACATTAATCACCACCAGAGGTAACCCTCGTCTGTTTGGGGAGCTTCCCACGGACCAACTCCACAATCTCTGACAACTAGCAACCACAAAACACTCTCAACACTACATGGCCATTACTGCATGTGTGTGTCACTTACTTGGCTCTGAAGATTCTGGTGTATTCTTTGGTAGCTTCATGGACTTCACTGGTCCAATTAACACAAGATCATCACCTGACCAGGCTATTCCCTCACCCATTCCAGGCAAGGACCCACCTATACTGCATACAAAGCCTGCAATGAAATAATTACCACAACATTAACATGTATATACAGTACACCAGTTTGCTACAAAATACCTACAAAACCACAACAAGCAGATTATGAATATCATTATAGTCCTTACATCTTTGGCTTTCCAAATGACATCCTTCAGGCATCACCTCCTCATCTTGAAGTTCTTGTCCACCTGTTGGAATAGCTTCCCTTTCCCTGGCATCTGCTGTAAGATGTCTTCTGAAAAAAAGATAGGTTCCAGATGACCCTGGACTTTAAGCCATTTATCAATGGTGTCCTCTCTCTCTCTAGTCCTTTGTATTGTGTATGATGCTCTCAGTAACTGATGCTAGGTGAACGAGATGTGCGTGTGTGTGTGTGTGTGTGTGTGTGTGTGTGTGTGTGTGTGTGTGTGTGTGTACGTGTGTGTGTGTGACAGCTAGTGTATAGGTGTGTCTATTTGACATCTGATGATGACATCCAGACTGATCTTGATGACCAGTTTGTTAAGACACAAGCAATGGAGGTATTCGTCTGTTGTACTGGGCCACTGCTAACAGACACGGTCCTCACTAGTGACAATGATAGAACACACCACCATAGGTGCAAGTGTGAGCATACAGGTGCTACTCCCACGAAGCAACTGCAGTGATATCATTAAAGAGTATGGTTGATCCTGACACGGCTTCACAAACAGTATGCCAATTCCCTCATCAATTGATTTGGCACACTCTTATACATTGCTATGCATAGTACAATAATAGATCTCTCACCCTTCCACCGCTTTCCATCCAGTTTGCATTGATTGGCTTGAACTGTTCCTTCGCTTTTTAGGTTGAAGTCTTGTCTTGATCACAGCTTCGTTTGCAATTAGCGTAGCGACCCTGTACCATAGGTACATCCAATGTGGTTGGCATTATTTAGAAATCCTCTCAAGCCAGCGAACAGAGCGAAGGCGGTGACCATCCTTAAGATAGAAGATCAGCCTTCAAGCTGCTAGGTGAGTAAGGAACGCACTCTAAAAGTTTGATTAGTAAGAGTTTACGCTAAATTGTTTATAAATTTATAATGGTTCTCAGATTACACCCATGCTATATTATCTATGCCCATGCACACGTACATTGCAGTGATCAGAGTGCTGTTCAAAATAACGTGCTGGGCTTCCTTCAAGACCATGTATGTACGTAATACCTATTGCTCCTTGTCAACCACTTGGTTAGGCAGTGATGAGCCGGCCAAAGGATATAAATTGGGAGACATAAGAATGACATCACACTGTGTCATAACATAGGCACCTCCACTCTTACTGTCTTGGTTTATCATCGGGCTACTCCGTCTGGCTTGTTAAGGTACACCCCCTTCCCCCCTCATCTATCCATCAATCCTCTTTCTCCTTCTATAGGCTGAAGGTGATGCCAGGGAGGTGTCTGGCCTGACTCCTCAAGAACCCTCTGGGAGAGGACACCTTCTCAACTCAGAGACCTCTGGTCAGAAGAGGAAGGTATGCTGGCAGATTATATGAGCTAACAAAGAAGTCGTGTGATCTATCCATTGTATTTTAGATATGTATCTGTGGAAGCGCTGTACGTGCTTCGATGTATGAGTAGAGTTGTTGTGCCAAAAGCGCCTGGTCATTCTTGATGCTGGGACTCTATTACAAGTTTGTCACGAAAAGTAAAACTGTTACATTTATTAAAACTATAATGAGGATTTTCAATACTGCCCCTCTACTAATTTGTTTCACAGACAACTACCCATCATTGTGTTACCCCTGTAATCCAGTAGCCATTGGCACCAGATGGGTGGCCTTCTCAGAAAACAAAGGTTAGCACTATGCCACTTGTCTCTTGTATGGCTACCAACCCCTCTCAGTCTCACTACTGTTCAAATAAGTTCTCTCTCTCTCTCAGCTGTCCTCCAAGCATTGCAGTGAGGGAGGTCTCTCCTTGGACTCCCCATTCGCTGTAGCTACCACCAGCACATTGCAACAGCAACACAATACCACTGTGAGTCAGCTAGGTATGGTGGCCGTTTCGCCAGCATGTTTCTCCATGATGACAATGAAGTATCATCTGGAGCTGAAGCAGTATGTGCTCTTCTCTCACCCTCAGAGAAATGGTTAGCCACACTTATATTATGATCACACTAGTAATGAAATAGTCTCTGGAAATCCTTTTTAGGACTTCTTGTGCAGCTTGGTTGCTATGGCCATCCCAGTGGTATGGTTGATTGACACCCCTCTTCCTTGAGTGTGTTGGACTTCTCTGCCGAGAAAAAATCTTTCAGTGGTGGTGTAGGCACACTTTCTTAGTCTATCTAGTAATATAACTTTTGCTCTGATATGCAACGCCTTGCCTATCTAGCTCTAGCTAGGTTCACTGTACACATGATTTCCTTACATACATTTTTATATGTGCACTTATGGAAACTAATGATAGAACAATTTGAATGGTTGCATATTGTTCACCATTGTTTTCCCTGAGAAATGCTCTCGGTTTTTTAATCTAGATCTTATCCAGTTCACAGATAATCCAGTTTTTATTCATGATTGAATGGATAGCTATTGATTCTTTATTGTCAGTGAAACTGCAAGTGCCGTATGTATTATTGAATTGATCTACTGTAGCTGCTATGCTGGGTGTGCTGTGGGGGGTACTTAGCGCATTTATAAAAAGAGAGAAATGTGTACAAAGTAGATAGAAGACACTTTTCTTTGAGCATGTGTGAGCTAATGATAATATTATTCCAGAGTCCATTCTAGATAAATGTTTCTGGTATACGAAGCACAGATAACAATCAAAATGAGTGTTTTCCAATGGTACTTCAAATTTTAAAATTGTTTGGAATTGAAATTTAAATTATCAAATTAGTTGAATGATAACACACCACACGCACACACCTCTTCATGGATACTAGGGAAGGAAGTTTTGCTGGCACAGCACTACTACACCAGTCTGCTGCTAAAGAACTCAAATCGTAGACTCACTTCATGAAACTGTTCACCATTTAGGCTGATTTAGCTTAGATCTGTTTGTGTGATTCACAAACTGGTGTATTAACTTTGTATTACGTTGTTTTGGGTGGGTGGGGGGAAGTTGATTTTTTCTTTAGTTATAATAATTGTTTTACGTGTATAGGTAGCTGTGAGCTCATACATGCAATAAATTTTATTATAATATTATTTGAACAATGGATGACTGATCCATGACTAGATCAATGCAAGCAGCACACTTGCTATCCCCCAGCCCTTTTGACTCATCAAACAAACAACTCTTGTCTTCCTATATATAAACAATTGGAATTGTGGACGAGCTATGCACTGGCGAAGTTTACTATAAGATTTGTTATTGTAGTGTGTGGCCATGGTCAACTGAAAACATGTGATCAGTGTCCTCTCAAATATTGTTCTAAATTATAAGAAATTTTTTGCACAGACTACTAACGAATATTAATTTTATAAGTCACAGGGCTTTTCTCCACATCTTCAAATGGCTAGGTGGCCTTGCTCATGCAGCTGTCATCGATCTCTCTCGAGTTCTCTAAATATTAACACAACACAATGTTTGTTACCATAATTATTCATCAGCAGCCAATGTGAACGCATAGATAACATTATCTATGGTGAACGGTTCAATTCCTACATACCTTATCACAGAGCTGCTTCAGCTGTAATGTACTCCGGGAGATGGGCGTGGCTCTCAGCATTTTCTTCAAGTGCACATGTAAAGCAATGACATAATAATACAAGGAATGGCTAGAAACCACTCTTGCAACAATGGGGAAACTGAGCTCAGGAAAAGCCATGCTGTGCTCTTGAGTGGACAGGAACAACAATAGCTAGCTCAAATGAGCTGTTCACTATATATAGCAATCTACGATGAGATTACACTCAACCTACGTAAAATTATAGCACACACTCCTTCCCTCACACACATTATAAGTTTGTGATTGCAAATCAGCTTTGGGTGCCTTGATCATGACTGGTAGGCTAAGGCCCCCGCCCCTCTCCTTAGTCCTGGCTGGACCTCCAGTACATTTCTCCAATACCTCTAATAATAGTTCATCTTCCACAGGTATACAATTTGACCTTTCACCTCTCCTTTCTTTCTGAAATCAACACCAGCTAGGCATCAATGTATGGTAGCCTCACACTCCCTCTCAGCCTGAACATACCAATTGCAAGGAAGACATGCACTGATCTCTCTCTCTCTCTCTCTCTCGACACTGCCTCTGAATATACACACAACACACAACCACCACCATTGAGTGTTTCTATGGTAACCCTTGGCCTCACCTCTAAGCTCATACAGCTGATTGCCATCTTCCATAACCTCAGTGGCACCTAGCCTGGTATGAGATGGTTCCTGCGATCTTTGAGGATGATATATTAACGTCAATATCATGATGTAGAGACTGTCATAGCAGAAGTAGAGCTTCAAGTTCAGCACGCAACACAGGATGCCAAATGTGACGTAGGACCATGAGGTTGAGAATACTGTGTGAGAGCCAGGGTGTTGGTGAATGCATTGTATTCCTACCTGGCATGACCCATGTGAGAGGCATCATAAACAGCTGGTCCACAGCTGTACCAAAACATAACCAGACTGCCATTGAGAGGGGTAAACTCCTCCTGATCAGAAATGCATGTATATAAAATGTCTTGTACTTCTACAATAAAAGTATTACTGTCTGTACCTTTTCCTGACGAAAATGTTATAAAACTTTTGTTTAGTGGGTTCTCATCCGTGAGGCGGCTTCTTTGATAACTCTGGTCAGTGGAAGGGAGTCTTGTAGCACACTCGTACACACAGGCCACGTGGTTGATGTTTGCAAATATTATGCAATGTTTGCAAACATTATGTTTGCTTACTCAGCACTCTGAGTGTTTGCCCACTCAGCACTTTGCATCAACACCGGCTACCACGCGTACGTGTAATGATTTGGTAGTTCGATCTCTGTTGGAGCACTTGAGGAGAAAGATCATCAGAAAATGGCCTCTACAGTAAGTGGAACCTTTAGTATGTGAAGAATAGAGAGAATTGGTGAGCCCAGAGCAACTCCTGCTGTTGTTGTGTGTCATAATTCTATTAGGAGCCCACTCTCACGAGGCAGACAGTCAACATGGCTCACTCTCGCAGACCAGCGGGGCAGCTAGATCTTACGTACTGCACTGTAGATGGTCAAGGTGTGTACATACACCCATTGTAATGATGTAATAATTTATTCATCCTATAGGAATGGCCAGGTCGAGCTGTTCTTATGTCTACGGCGAATGGCTAAGCCATCCCTAATATCAGATGAGAGCGACCCAAGCTTTCAGGAAGTCAATAGCATGATCATTACTGGTCTATTTGGAACTAATGATTGCCTGTGTTCCACAAGAGATGAATGGATGTCTGTGAGTAAGTGATTCTGTGTGTGTACGTGGGTGTGGGTGTGTCTATGTGTGTTCGTGTACTACTTCATTTCCATGGTTCGCTCTATCGTATACTATAGAATCATGATTAAAATTCTGATTCCAATTAAGTCATGGGTTATTTAAATAAATTAGAAGGTATGCAGGCAACCTATGTGAGCTTGGAAAACTTTGAAAATGAAGTAGTCATGTGCAGAAATTTATAGTTCCAGCCTTGTTTCCTTCCTTTTTACAGCACTGCCCATTCCTACACTGCTAATTTTTATAAAATTTTTACTATACTTGTTTGTTCACTTTTTTCAACACTAAGGTGCTCAATTACCATGGAGTATAAGTTATCAGAGACTGGTCAGTCTCTACAAAAAGCATGAGCTATATACTGCTTTCAAGTACACTGGATGCGCATGCGCATTAGATGCACGTAAACCACGTGGTCTGTTACCAACATCAAGATGGCTACATGCAAGTACAGTATTTTATACCAGAGGTTTTAAAATGCCTAAATTTTGTTTGTTAAATAGCTTTTAGGCACCAAACGAGTATAAAAGGACGTAGTTCGGATGAAGTCAAGTTGCACTGTACAGTTAAAGCTGGCTGAATGCCTTTTAATAATAATAATAATATTGAACTTTACAGCCAACAATTAGTGGTATGTGTGATCTGACTAAAAAAAACAATAGAAATGATTGGGTGGACGTGGCTGACAGCCAGACATCAAAATTGATGCTGCTGGAGAAGATAAGAAAGTAAAAGAACTAGAAAGTTACATGAGTATTTGTCTGGAAATCGCGTTCAAGTTTGTCAGTTAGGAAGGAAGCAAGGAAGAAGAAAACAAAATTGCACTGTTCTGGCTTCCCGCCAGCGCTCTCTCCAGAGTGCTCTAGAAAGTTTCTGTGAGTTTTGTTGATGCATGCAGTTAGAAAACTATCCAAGGGAGGCTTTAATCCATGTCTGAAGGCTTAGCTGTCATTCTCTGAAAATTTATGAGCATAAACATTTTGTATTGTGTCTATGGACAGTCGGTCCATTCCTACTATATGTACTACCGTACGTATGATACTGTACAACTTGCGATCACTGATTTGAATTATGAAGGTCATCTTGTGTACCATGTGTCCTAATTAAGGTAATGAAAAGATCTTTCAATTGCTTACAGCTATCGTTCTTGTTCATTCTCTGTACAATATGTTTACTACAACATGTGCCTGAACCTGTGGAGGTCATCTGGTGCAACTGCACATGTCATTAAAAGGGAAGTAATGATTCAATGACATCATGACTCATTCTTATTAAAATCAATGCTCTCTCTACAACATACACACATACTTTCAAGCTGACAAGTCAATTGCAGTTTGTACCAATGCAAGGTAAGAACTCTTCAAGCTGCTCACAACTGTCCTGTTTAAATTTAATCTGTACAAATACACACACCACAATTGAGTTTCAAAGCCTGGTCCACAATATGTTTGCTGTGGTATGTGCCTGCACCTCTGGAGGTCATCTTGTCAGTATAACTGCACATGCCATTAAAAGGGAAGGATTGTTAGCGACTCACAACTAGTATTCTAATTAATGCTTTCTCTATCTCTCCCCCCACCACAACACACACATCCTGTGGAGTTAACAAGTCATCTCAAGACTTGTGTATTCAGCTAGTCCTCCAGGCCATGGCTAAGGTAAGAACTTTCAAGTTACTCTCACACTCTCTTGTTCAAACACTTCAACAACATGCACACACTGATTTTTACTTGTGGAAACTGCCATGTGTGTGTCTGTACATACTTATGAGGTAAGAAGATATAATATCTCTCAGTCACAAATCATTCTTGTTTCACATTCTCTCTCTAAAACATGCACACTGTTCCCCTGTGCATATAGATGAACTGTGAAGGTCATCTTGTGTGAGATTGACAAGTTAGGTGAGGACTAGCAATGTTTATCATCCCTGTTATTTACTTACCATGGCTGTACACATGACACTGATGCATACACTTTTGAGTCCTAGAAGCTGTGTGTGCATGTGTCCAAAGTATGAGGTAAGGATTGTCACGTACAGTCACCATTATATTAACTAAAGAACACAATTATAATAAAATCTAAAGCAGACATTCAGTGAATATAACGACATCCAAGCAAATTTTAAAAACATTATATCCTGCTGGCAAGAGTACCTTGCTGCTGGGTATCCATAGACCACTGCATCCGCATCGGTGAATGCCAGGCCTCCAAGTTTCTTTTGAGCCGGCTGAGAAGCAGGAGAAGCTCACTACCTGACTGATTCTCTCTGTACCTGCTTGCATATTTGGAGAAACACACATGTGAGTTGATAGTGTCTAAGTAAAACCTAATGAAGAGGTGGCCTATAACTGAATCAAATATGCTTGCAACTTTAGCCAAAAGCCTGTTGAAATCATGGCTAATATATAACATAACCACCTCACAAATAAACAGTTCCACTGAAACTCTCAATATTCATCATTGACCAAGGATACGTCAATCCTATATGGGTTGCATGGACAGTAAGACTGATGTGATGTTGGCTTAGAAGCATCACCCGTATTCACTGTGGATGTGTTGGACTCTTAAAAGCAAAAAAAAATTGAGCTAACCATCTGTCCTTTTGTTTGTCTTCTTTAAATTATGCAGTCACTGCTCTCATTAGACGCACTCTGTCTTACTAACCAACGTGGCTAAGGATACAACACGATGCAGTATTGTGGATGTGTTTAGGACTCTCAAAGTAAGCAAAACTTAGCTAACCATCTGTCCTGTTATTTGCATACTTTTGTGCTGTCACCAAATGCACCATATCTTACTCTTAGACTAACTGATGTGATGTTGGCTAAGCAGGATGCATCACGGGCAATGTGGATGTGTTCTGAGTAAGCAAGTTCTCTTTATAAAGCTAACCTGCCTCTATTTTCTCTTTTGAAGGTTCCTATTAAAATCTCTCTCTGTCTCTTTTGAAGGTTCCTATTAAAATCTCTCTTTTCTCTTTTGAAGGTTCCTATTAAAATCTTTCTCTGTCTCTTTTGAAGGTTCCTATTAAAATCTATCTGTGTCTCTTTAGAAGGTTCCTATTAAAATCTCTCTCTGTCTCTTTAGAAGGTTCCTATTAAATTCTCTCTCTGTCTCTTTAGAAGGTTCCCATTAAAATCTCTCTATCTCTTTTGAAGGTTCCTATTAAAATCTTGGACTTTGGTAATGATTATTTTGAACCTCTCTTTCTTCCATTAATATGTTGCAGGCCAGGAGGAGCCTGACCTCGATGAGCCCTGCTATGACAAGGTGGCTCTGTTGATTGGCCACAGGAACTACAGACAAGGAGTGCTCCAACTCAACACCCCAGAGAACGACACTCTTTATCTTGCAGGGGTCCTGAGGAGTGCTGGCTTCAAGGTCATCTCACTGGTCAACCTCACTAAGGAAGAGATGGACCAGGTATATAGCCGTCTGTGTGTGTGTGAATAACATTAAAGTCCACCTGGTTTGAGAATGCCACTGGAAGTTAAATAATGAGATTCATGCAATGCTTTTCCTACAGGACAAAATAGCTAGCCTTTTACTGGTAAGGTGTAGGGAGCTGGAAAAGAGATTAAAAGAACGGGGAGAATGAACGCCTTCCAATGATGCTTGAAATTTTGAAATCGGGTGGATATTTTGAAAGTTATTGAATTTTTTCTACGGGCATTCTCAAACCAGATGGACTTTAATAGTGGTTTACTTGTTCAGGTAAAATTTAATATTTAATATACCATTACACTCTACTAATTATCTTAAAAATACAACAGTGATCAACTTCTACATTAAATTTAATTTTGATGGTTGTACATATCTTGTGAGTATGTGTACTTGGTTACTTTTGCAGCTTCCTACACCTTACCTGTCAACGTTAGCTTTTTTGTCCCGTAAGAAAAGTATTGCATTAATTTCACTTCCAGCAACTATCTCAAACCAGATGGACTATTTTTAGTTTGTACTTGTGTAAACCGCACATGAACAGCCGGTCCCATTAATCACTACTGATCTCTCCCATACCTACAGGCTGTGCACTACTTTGCTTCACTCATTGACAAGAATGTGTATGCTCTGTTCTTCTTTGCTGGCCATGGCTTTGAGGTGAATGGCACTAACTACATGATGCCGGTGGATGCTGACGTGGAGAAGTCGGAGCAGTGTGTCTGCGCTCAGAATGTCCTGCAGGCCATGCAACTCGGTGGAGCCAAACTGTCCATTGTACTGCTGGACATGTGCCGAGTCAGCACTCCTACACCTACACAGCTACAGTGAGTTATTAACAATGATGTCATAATGACGTAATGCTAGATGATGTAACCTCCTTTTAGAACTGGAAGAAGTATTCGTGTGTATCCTACTCAAGGCACTCGTGGCTATTTCATGATAGGATTTCCATGGTGTGTTATTGATCATCCTATGTGTGTGTTACAAATCATATTATTGTGTGTGTGTGTGTGTGTATGTTACTAGCTCGCCAACCGAAAGAGCGTTTGAAGCGGGTGGAACTGATGATGCCTCCATTAAAGAAGAAGACAAAGAGAACAGTATATTCATTGCTGCTCTCAAGGACCTGCATGGACAGGCCCGCACTTCCTTTAGACACTCTAGTGCTGAAGTGGCGTTGCAAGGTGCTGGTCTTTGACTAGATCTTGCCAAGAGTAGATATACAAGAGGTAAGGCAATTAGATTATAATAATTCCAGCAGTTTTATCACTATGTTTGGCTTGTGTGTGTGTGTGTGTGTGTGTGTGTGTGTGTGTGTGTGTGTGTG